>SJYQ01096261.1:111743-127788 GCA_006410935.1 Redunca redunca
CATTTTGCTTTTTTGCATTTCTTTTCCATGGGGATGGTCTTGATCCCTGTCTCCTGTACAATGTCAGGAACCTCATTCCATAGTTCATCAGTCACTCTATCTATCAGATCTAGGCCCTTAAATCTATTTCTCACTTCCACTGTATAATCATAAGGGATTTGATTTAGGTCATACCTGAATGGTCTAGTGATTTTCCCTACTTTCTTGAATTTGAGTCTGAATTTGGTAATAAGGAGTTCATGATCTGAGCCACAGTCAGCTCTTGGTCTTGTTTTTGATGACTGTATAGAGCTTCTCCATCTTTGGCTGCAAAGAATATAATCAATCTGATTTCGGTGTTGATCATACGGTGATGTCCATGTGTAGAGTCTTCTCGTGTGTTCTTGGAAGAGGGTGTTTGCTATGACCAGTACAAATGCCAATTTTTGTGGTCTCTTCACTTACACCAGGAGTAACTGCATGAACATCAAAATTATTCTCTCTTGGATCTTTATGACTTGCATTGTACCTGACATGTTAGTAATTGCTCAATAAATATTCATCAGATTAATGAATTCTGTGTGCTTCAAATTTTTACCCTTATTGACTACATCTTCTTTCTCTCTCTTCCTTGTCTGTAACTAGATCTGTAACTTGACCTGGCACTACACTTTTGGCCTAAGGCTCTGAATTTTAGTGTGTTAATTTTTAAATGATTGTGCAGTTAATTCAACAACACAGGTATGAGTGTCACTAAGTTTAACACCTAGTTAGCAGGAACAATTAGCTAAAACATGAAACTATCAGATGGCAAGTATTATCAAGAACACCCTATGTGAGCCAAGAATATGCATTGCAAAGTTAATTTGAGGGTATGTTTTATGCTTGCCCTGGCACCAAAATGCATAGTTACAATGCTGCTGGGAGAGCCACTCTACACAATCATTTCTGATGGCAACTCTGTTAACTATACTCAGTAAGTGTCGGGATGATAAGGCATAAAATGTATTCACACCAAGAAGTATGGGAAGGACAGATTATGGACCTACCTTTCTGTATATGTTCTGCTATTTGAAGCATTAGGATTTGAGGTTCAGCCAGAAAAGTTTGAAGAATTACTTCCTGGTGGTAAGATGCAAAGATCAAGGAAATATGCAAATACGAGAAATGTGTCCACCAGGTCAGCCACCTCTAATGCCTTCACTTGTAGAATATGCAGCCATATGGGTCTGCCACTGGGAGAGAGCATGTGAGCTACGGTAGACAGTCAGAGCTATAAAGACCCCAAGTATTTTACTGTATCTTTGACATCATACTAATACATCAGCCTGGAGTTTTAGCCATAAAGATATTAGCACATGAAGTTCTTCACTGCAGAAAATAAAAATTTTAGAGAGGGCTCCCTGTTTATGTAGCTTATAATATTCAGTACTTCAGATTTTGCTCCATCATTATATAACTGAATATTTCTTCCTATCCAAAGTCTTAGTCAGAGTCAGGAGTTGCTTATGGAGCTCAGAGTTCGATCATCAACCATACCATTGAGGCTGATGTCTGTCTTTGCTTCTGTACTTCGTTCAAAGACATTAAGTCACATTTCTCAGAGACCCGCTGTTGCTGCTGCTGCTGCTGCTGCTGCTGCTGCTAAGTTGCTTCAGTCATGTCCAACTCTGCGCGACCCCATAGGCGGCAGCCCACCAGGCTCCTCTGTCCCTGGGATTCTCCAGGCAAGAATACTGGAGTGGGTTGCCATTTCCTTCTCCTCAGAGACCTGCAGCATATGCTAAGGAGTCGGGGTCATATTCTCCCAGAGGCTCAATTTACTGTCCACCTATGTGCTTTTCCCCAGGGCTGGCATTTGTGGAGGGGTGAAGGTCATATGGACACCACAGGAAGGCCCCCCTCTGCCACCTGTCAGCTATGTGGGGAGTCTCAGACTCCTCATCCGTAGAGTGGGGAAAACAGCAATGGCCATATTGATTATAAAAGTTGTGCTTTTAATAATGAGTAAATAAAATAATAAAATGTGTGCTCTCTAGAACTTCAGAAGACCTTGTAACTGACATTGCCAGCAGTGTTATCATCCCTCCTTTGCTAATATAATCATGTTCATCTCTTCTCTGCCACGTCCTCCAGATGCCCCCAATTTATCTAATGCAGAGTTTTCCTTTAAATGAATTAAGAGGCATTAACCCCTGAGGTTTCTATTTCAACTGCAGAAAGAAAATATAATCAACAAGGAAGCCATCCTGGGATTCAGAGGATCAAGGGAAGTCTATAGATTTATTAGCACTTCAGTCTAATGTCTTATAAATAGATTAAAATCAGGCTAATCTGGTATGACTTTGTTTTTAGGTATGGGTGATAGGAAAAAAATAAATTTGTTAGCTGAAGAAATCTTGAATGGATAGGGGCTTGAATGGGAGGTGTAAAATGAAAAGGGGCGATTGCATGGTTCTAGGCCATCTGTGTGTTTTGAGGGAAATTATCACTGAGGAATCATTAGAAAGAAAGGAAGACAATATGACATAAGATGCTGCTCTTGAAATCAGATCCCATGTAAACCAAGTATTGGGTGTGTCAGCCTTGGGAGAAGGGAAATGCCACAGCACTCCTCACATGATCGAATGTGTTTCCCACGGCTGCTTTAACAAGAACACAAGTTATTTTACCATTTCAGAAGTCACAAGTCTAAAATGTGTCCACAGGGCTGCATTTCTTCTGAGGCTCTGGAAGACACTATGTCCTTGACTTTTCCAGCTTCTAGAGGTCACCCACATCCCTTGGCTTGTTTCCCCTCTCATCCATCTTCAAAGACAGCAGCAAAGCATCTTCCAGTCTCTCTGACTCTGCTTCCACCATCACATCTTCTCTGACTCTGACCTTCCTGCTTCCTTCTTAACAAAGACCCTTGTGATTACAATATTGGGGGCCACCCAGTTATTACAAGATAACCTCCTTATTTCAAAATCTATGAGCGTATGAGCAAAGTCACTTTTGCCCCATAAGTAAAATATTCATAGTTTCCAGGGATTAGCACATGGATTTCTTTGAGGTCATTCCTCAATGTACCAATTCAAGCATAGGAAAGTTATTTTTGTTCCCATGGTGATTTTTGGGTCAAATTGACACACAGCTAAACTGCTTCAGTGATGATTAGTGCTGTCATGGTTTGCATTTCTCCTTCAATTTCATGGATAATACAAAGCCAAGTGAGTATTGGTCATATTCAGAGCCTATCTCATGGCCTGTAGTCAGCACCAAGTCTTATTTTTAATGTAAAGAAACAATAGCAAAGAGGTGTTGGTTAATGTTGAGTTGCATAAAGGTATGCCTTGTTTTATTGTGCTTTTCTTTATTGTAGTTCAGAGTATTGCATTTTTTATAAGTTGAAGATTTGTAACAACTGCATTGAGCATCTATCGGTGCTACTTTATTCCTTTTAACAGCATTTGCTGACTTTATGTCTCTGTGACACATTTTGGTAATTATTGCAATATTTCAAACATTTTCATCACTTTTATATTTGTTTTGGTGTCTGTGATCAGTGATCTTTGATGTTACTGTTGTAATTATTTTAGGTGCTATGAATCATACCCATTTAAGATGGGTGAGCTTAAGGTGTGTATATTCTGACTGCTCCATTGAATGGCTATTCCCTCATCTCTCTCCAACTCCTCAGGCCTCTGTATTCCATTAGACACAAAAATCTTGAAATTAGGCCAATTAATAACTCTATAGGGACTTCCCTGGTGGTCCAGTAGTTTAAAATCAGCCTTTCAATGCAGGGAACACAGGTTCAATTCCTGGTCAGGGAACTAAGATCCCACATGTCACAGGGCAACTAACCTCAAGTGCTACAACTAGAAAAGCCTGAACACCACAACTAAGACCGGACACAGCCAAATAAATAGATTAATAATAAAAAATAATAAAATACTTTAAAAAAAATCCTCTAGACTGGCATCTAAGTGTTCAAGTGAAGGGGATGTCACATGTCTGTACTTTAGATCAAATGCTAGAGATGAGTAAGTTTAGTGAGGAATACAAGCCAAGAGACTGAAAGCTAGGTCTCTTGCATCAAACAGATAAGTTGTGAATGCAAATTTCTTGAAGCAAATTATAAGTGCTAGTCCAGTGAACTCATGAATGATAAGAAAGTGAAGTAGCCTTAATGTTGTTATAGAAAAAGTTTTAGTGGTCTGAAGAGAAGAGCAAACCAGCCATAATATTCCCTTAAGCCAAAGTCTAATCCAGAGCAAGACCCTAACTCTTCAATTCTATGAAGGATGAGAGAGGTGAGGAAGCTGCAGGATAGTTTGGAGCTGGCAGAGGCTGGTCTATGAGGTTTAAGAAGCCATCTCCATAACATAGAAGTGCAAGATGAAGCAGCAAGTGCTGATGTAGAAGCTGCAGCAAATTATCCAGATCTAGCTAAGATAATTTGGAGCAGGCGATGGCACCCTACTCCAGTACTCTTGCCTGGAAAATCCCATGGATGGAGGAGGCTGGTGGGCTGCAGTCCATGGGGTCGCGAAGAGTTGGACATGACTGAGCAACTTCACTTTCACTTTTCACTTTCATGCATTGGAGAAGGAAATGGCAACCCACTCCAGTGTTCTTGCCTGGAGAATCCCAGGGATGGGGGAGCCTGGTGGGCTGCCTGCCGTCTATGGGGTCACACACAGTCAGACACGACCAAAGTGACTTAGCAGCAGCAGCAGCTAAGATAATTAATGAAGGTGACTACAAACAAACATTTTCAGTGTAGATGAAACAACCTTATATTGAAAGAAGATGCCATCTAGGACTTTCATAGTTAGATAGGAGAAGTCAATACCTAGCTTCAAAGCTTCAAAGGACAGGCTGACTCTCTTGTTAGGGGCTAATGTAGCTGGTGACTTGAAGTTGAAGCTAATGCTTATTTACCATTTTGAAAACCCTAGGGCCCTTAAGAATTATGCTCAATCTATTCTACCTGTTCCCTAGGAATGGAACAACAAAACCTGATAGCATATCTGTTTACAACAGTTAGCTTAATATTTTAAGCCTACTACAGAGACCTACTACTCAAAAAAAGGTTCCTTTCAAAAGTTTTTATTACTGTTCATTGACAGTGCACCTTGCCGACCAAGAGCTCTGATGATGTAGAGTGCGATTAATGTTTTCTGTGTGCTAACACAACATCCATTCTGTGGCCCATGGTTCAAAGAGTAATTTCAACTTTCAAGTCTTCTTATTTAAGAAACATATTTCATAAGGCTATAGCTGGCATAGACAGTGGTTCCTCTGATGAATTTGGGAAAAGTCAGCTGAAAATCTTCTGGAAAGAATTCACCATTCTAGATGCCATTAAGAACATTTATGATTCATGGGAAAAGGTCAAAATATCAACATCAATAGGAATTTGGAAAGAGGTTGATTCCAGCCCTCATGGATGACTTGGAGGGCTAAATTCCAGACTTAAGTGGAGGAAGTAATGGCGTATGTGGTGAGAATAGCAAGAGAACTAGAATTAGACGTGGAGCCTGAAGATGACTGAATTGTGCCAGTCTGATGATAAGACTTTAAGGGATGAAGAGCTGCTTCTTATGAATGAGCAAAGAAAGTGGTTTCTTGGGATGGAAACAACTCCTGGTGAAGATACTGTGAAGACTATTGAAATGACACCAAAGTACTTAGAATATTGTATACACTTAATTGATAAAGCAGTGGCAGAATCCGAGAGGATCGACTTCAGACTGGGTAAAATTCTGTGGGTAAAATTCTGTCAAACAGCATTGCATCCTATAGAGAAATCATTTGTGAAAAGAAGAGTCAATTCATGTGGGAGACTTTATTGTTTTCTTATTTCAGGAAATTGTCACAGTCACTCCAGTCTATAGCAACCACCATCCAGCAGCTATCAGCATGGAGGCAAGATCCTCTACTATTAAAAGGATTACAACTTGCTGAAGGCTCAGATGATGGTTAGCATTTTTTGACAATAAAGAATTTAATTAAGGAGTGTATTTTTTTAGACATAATGTTATTGTACACTTAATGGACCACAGTGTAGTGTAAATACAACTTTTATGTGCACTGGGACATCAAAAAATTCATGTGACTCCCTATATTGCAATATTTGCTTTAGTGGCAGTCTAGAACTGAATCCACAATATCTCTGAGGTATGCCTATAATGTTAGAACTTGAAGGGATCTGAGAGATCATGTGATTCAGTCCTATTCATCTTATACATGAGGAGAATGAGGTGCAGAGAGACCAGAGAGACTTGCTGAGGTTATTGGCTAATTAGTAACACAAAATAGTAACACCTGCACCTGCTTCCTAATTATTATTTTTTTAGGCAAAACATTCTCTGACATAAATCACAGAAACATCTTTTTGGATCTACTTCTTTTAGAGTAATAAAAAGAAAAACAAAAATGAACAAATGGGACCTAATTAAACTGAAAAGCTTTTGCAGAGCAAAGGAAACCATAAATAAAACAAAAAAACAACCCACAGAATGGGAGAAAATATTTGCAAATGATGCAACTGACAAGGGATTAAACACAGCTCTGTATCAAAAAGCAAGCAACCTCTCATTCCATCACTTGAGTTGTGAATTAAGCTTGGGAAGCCCTCTGGAGTTAGTCACTGATTATCTGATCTTGTCATTCTCCTCCCTACCCCCCACACCGCCCGCCAGTTTATTTATAAACTGGGTAAACAGCATTACTTACATTAAAGAAAAAGTAAAATCTCCATGAAATTCACTGATTTAGTATAACCACTGCTTACCAATGTAGCTGATTCATAGAGTGATAGAATAATAACAAATGGATTTAAATTTCAGGATGAAGGAATTATTTTTTGTGGTTTCAAAAATGTGGTCTAAGGAATATAGGTAAAATGGGTGTAGAGGAAAATATCTAGTTTCCTTGGGATTATTTTTTTAATGCTTTTTTTACTTCAAAGTTTATAGAAAAGCATTTATTAAAGGCCCACTGTGTATAAGATGTTGCCCTAAGTTCTGAGGAAAAAAAATAGCATAAGAAGGTTTTATTGAGATTTATTATTTACTGTTTAAATTTGTCAAACTCCTGGAAATACAGAGAAAAATAACTTTAAATTTTAAAACACACTAATCTTGAAATTGCAAAAGTAGGGCATTGAATGAGAATAATTGAATATGTGGCACATAAAAAAATGCAAATTGCAGTTCAAAGTATATTTATAAACCTTTAAAATTTCTTGTGCAGGGAAACCCATTTCCCTGCTTCAGTTCAATTGCTTAATCTGCCAAAATTAGATTAGCCAAAGCACTAATGTGTGGTTGAAGTATGGAAATCCAAAATTTTGACACATTTTAGCACAGATGAGAAAAATAAGTACCAACCCTTGCACCTGCCTGAAACCTTTGCTATTTGAGTTCATAGTTCTTACCCCTGGTTTGCTGATTCCTGGCTTATTTTTACTGCAGTATTTGTTAAATCAGTTTCCCTTGTGCAATAAATTGACCTGAAAGAGCAAGGCAGTTTGCTTTGGAAACCAGATGAACACTTTCAAGTCACTTGGTATCTTGTGATACAACTCATTTGAAACTGTTTTTTGGAGTATGGCAATATTTAGGAAAATTAGTAAAGTAGATATCACATGCATAATTTGACTCAAACAGTCACTCACATTTTTGCTTTTTGGCTTTGAAATCATTGGAAGGGGAAATAAACAGAAAGAGGAGAGAGGAGAAAATGGTGTAGGAACGGATGTTTCTGAGATGAGATGGATGTAGTGGCTGAGAAGTTGGGCACATTAAAAGCCTTGGTTTCAGACCATAACTCCTACAACCTGCAGGTCTGAGGCTTTTGCAGAGGGCTGATTGATGGTAGTTGCCATCTTGGGATGACTGGTTCAGGCTTTGAGATTGACTGATCAGTGAACCAATTTAGATATGGGCCCCTGGCTCAGAAATTGCACAAAGGACGATGGCAGCAGTGAGTAGAGTAAATCTGATGAGGTGTCAGGATTCTCTGAAAACACTGGTCTTGGCTTTCTGTGCAGCCTTCAATTGAATACCAATGAATTCCACCTGGGGGAAACAAGAGATCATGGTAGAAGAATCCCTTAGAGGGTGCAAATGACCTGGCTTCAGATGCTTCAGATAACTAACAGGTCAAAAAAAAAAAGGGAAAAAATGTTCATCTGTACCATTTTTCTAGATGCCAGATATAAGCGATATTATACGATATTTGTTTTTCTCTTTCTGACTTCACTCTGTATGACAGGGTCTAGGTCTGTCTACATTTCAGCAAACAGCACTATTTCCTTCCTTTTTATGACATATATACACTGCTGCTGCTGCTAAGTCGCTTCAGTCATGTCCGACTCTGTTTGACCCCACAGATGGCAGCCCACCAGGCTCCCCCATCCCTGGGATTCTCCAGGCAAGAACACTGGAGTGGATTGCCATTTCCTTCTCTACATATATACAATACTATGTATAAAATAGATAACTGAGAACTGACTGTATAGCACAGGGAACACTATAGTCAGTGTTCGATGATGACCTACATTGGAAGGATATTTTAAAAAGAGGGGATATATATATATATATATATATATATATATAGAACTGATTCACTTTGCTGTCCAGCAGAAACTAAGACAACATTGTAAAGCAACTATACTCCAATTAAAAAAAAAAACAATAACAACAAAGGAAAACAAAGTGAAAGCTCTAGATCTATGAGAATACAATCATCTTGCCTTTTAAGAACTCCCACCTAAAGTTATTCTAGTTGGGTACATTACAATACAAAGCTTTGGAATCGGAAAACAAAATAGCTTTCAAACTCAGTGGACAAAAGCTATGCAATTGCCTTTCACTATGTAGAAGTTTCTGAAATGTTGGCTGTTTGGAGACTTCCTAATAATCATCCCTCAGCTTTACCCAGGTCATGAGCTATTCAAAGGGCTGAATCTACATAAGAGTCATTTAAATGTGGAAGTGCTTCTTAGGAATGGAGGCATGTCCTTGACCTCATTTAATTTTTCCCCAGTTATAAGTAGTAATACATGTTCACTGTAGAAAATGCGGAAAATACACAGAAGTACAAAGTAATTGACAATACTGTCTAGTAACTCCCCGAGTTCTATGGGGGAGAACGCCAAGAACATTTCTCTAAAGGCAGCAAAACATATGACTCTTTGGAAATTTGAGAAAACAGTAGTCTTTTTCAATTGGGAGTAATTTTGCTCCCCAACCTAAGGACATTATTAGATAATGCCCAGAACCATTTTTTATTATTGAATTTTAGGAATGACATATATATTTTGAAAATGAATCCTTTACCAGATATTCTTCCAGTTTTTGACTTTTCATTCTTCTAACAGAATATCTTTATCATTTAAAAATCTTTTTTGGCTGCACCACATGGCTTATTCCAATAAGGGATCAAACTCACACCCTCTGCATTGGAAGGCCAAGTCTTAACCACTAGACTGCCAGGGACGTCCCCAGAAACATTTTTATTGTTACAACTTAGAAGATATTACCGGGATAAAGTGAGTATAAGCCAGCAATGTGCTAACCATCCTACAAAATAGCCCTATATAACAAAGAATTATCCTGTGAAAGTGTCAATAGTGTTGAAAAATTGTTGATAAAACCATCAAAAGCCTAAGTTCCAATTGTATTTGTTTTGCGTCAGCGTGAAATGGCAGACTTGCCATGTTAGAAAACTGTTTTTCCTACAGCATTGTAATTATTCTAGGTCCTTGACCCAACCTAGAGATATATATTGTCAAGATTTTGCTGTATAAGCTTCCAGGCTTTTATGTGCAGAGTTTTCATGATAAGCTGATTAGAGGTCTACCTGTACACATTCAGGAAGAGAAGAGCAGTCACTGAAAGCTAATATTTCGGGGCTCTGGGGGTAGAGGGGCTTGGCCCCTTTCCTCTTTGTTAAGGAAGGGGCTCTTGGTTGGCACAGGTGAGTGTCAGAGGGAACTTGTACTTCAGAGAGGGGATGAAGGTACATCAGTTGAACAAAGCTCAAAGAACCCTATTAAAACCAGCACCCCAGCAGACGTTACCCCGGATTCTCTTCCTCTCTCTCAACTGACTTTGATTTCCTCTCATTTTTTTCTCATCTTCCATTATCATAGAGAATTTGAGCATTTTGCTTTGTGGATTTTTATACATAAGTGGTATACTACACATACTGTTTTGCCCCTGACTTTTTTTCTGCCCAACAATTTCAAAAATATTTTTTCATGCTAACAGAGGGATCTGTTCATTCTAAGTATTGTATAGCAATCCATGAACTGAATATATCATAGTTTAACAGTTACCTATAGACATTTAGATAATCTCTCTTACTATCCTATTAAACATAATGTTGCAATTACCTTGATACATGCTTTTTTGTGTTACATGTATTTCTCTGCAGTAGATTCCAAGAAATGAATTGCTTTGTAGAAAATTGAGCTCATTTCAAATTTTAACTGAAATTCACAAATTGTCTTAAAAAAGCCAAACTGTCATTAGAGAATGTATGAGTTCCCATTTTCCCGTAAAGTCACTAACACTTGATATTACAAAACTCTTGTAATTTTTAGCAATCTGATGGGTTAAAAATAATATTTTTGTAATTTGAATCTCTTTGATATTTACTCTTAGGTTGAGCAGCTTTTCATGTTTTTAGGGTAAGTCATATATATCTCCTCTTCTGAAAATTACCTTTATATCTCCTTTAACAATTTTGTTTCTTTTTGATTGTTGGTCTTTGAAAAAATTAGTTTTTTAGAAGTTATTTCTTCTGGGCAGATATTAATATTTTTTCTGTTATTTATTTCCAATTATTTTCACTCAGTTTAGTCCTCATCTTTTTAATTTTGGGGAATCATTCATTTCATAAATTTTAAAATATTGATATATTCAAATCTATCTATTATTTCCTTTATAATCTTGCCTTTTGGATGTTAAGGAGGCCTCCTTTCTTTTAAGTTTAAAATATGTCCTCCAATATTTTCTTCTAAAGTTTTCATCATTTGGATTTTCATTTCTTTAATTCATGTGGACAAGGTTGGGTTTCTGGACATGAAACCTATGTGATTGCACAGAGCCCTACACTTAGAAGGAAATTATGTATTAATTTTTTGTGAGGATGTGAATGAGGCAGTATATAGATTTCTTTAAGAATGCATGCTCTGGAGTTAAACACTCACATTTGAATTAGACAGCACTGCTTAACTGTGTAACATCATGTAAATTTCTGCTCAGATTTCTCATCCTTAAATTGGGAATAGTGACAAGATCCAGCTCAAATCATTGTTTTATTGATGTGATGTAATCCAGGTAAAGCCCTTAGTAAAGCATCTAACATGTAGTAAATGCTCATTCAATGTTTGCTCTTATGTAAGTTTTCCTGTGCTCATTTTAATTAAAGATTTTTAAAGTGTCATGACTTACCTTTAATAAGGACCTCTTTTATACAGTACTGTCCAGGTTTTGTTTTGCAGGTTCCAAAGTCCAAAAGACATCCATGAAAGGGGATTGAGAGGTTGCATTGTCTACAAATCACACCTCCAACGGCTCAAGTATAGGATAGGAAAAATAAGGGGAAAATAGAGATAGATATCAGAGAGGGGAAAAAAGAGGGAAAAGAATAATCCAAAAATAAAGTAGTGATTTCAACTTTAAAAAGTAAACAATGTTTTATAAATTGATTCTAATAACTCATATGCATTTAAAATATTTTATTTGGGGAATTTAATGGGGGGGATTTTATAACATATGCAACATTAAAGAAGTGAAAGCGCTCTGAACTAATTAAAAATGAAGCCAGGTGGGCTAAACAACTTAGTTGGTTAAAATACATTCAGGAACTCAGAGCCTAATTAAATTAAACCAAAGTTATTTAGCCAGAATATTTAATTTCAGCCATATATTCACTGTTAGGCCTTTGTTTCAATGTCTAAGGCAGTACATTATATATAGTAGGTTCTTTGTGAGCATTTATTGCTTAATGTTTAGGTATTGTTGTTTAGTCGCAAGTTGTATCTAACTCTTTTTTCAACCCCATGGACTGTAGCCTGCCAGGCTCTTCTGTTCATGGGATTTTCCAGGCAAGAATTTTGGAGTGGGTTGCTGTTTCCTTCTCCAAGGGATCTTCCTGACCCAGGGATCGAACCTGTGTCTCTTGCACTGGAGGCAGCTTCTTTACCGTTGAGCCACAAGGGAAGCCCTGTTTCGCACATTGGTAGCTTCTGAGTCAGGTTCTGTGGAGGCTGTGAAAATCTGTGTTCATTTTATTTTGGCTTAAAAGAGTTATTTGTTTTGGTTATGTGGAAGTAGCCCAGAGACTCTTGAACTTAGTCAACATAGGTGAGATTGGAAGACATTAACTTGAAGATCCCTTTTCAAATCTGACTATGCATCAGATTTACTTAAGCAGTTAAAATGAATACAGATTTCCACAGCCTCCACAGCACCTAAGTTAGAATCTATACGAGGTGGAGCCCAGGAATCTGTATTTTAGGTGCCCAGAAACAGTGGAGGACTTGTGGTTTGAATGAAGATGTCTGGACCAGTTTTTGAGAAGCACTGGTTCTATTGAATTCAGGAGCTGCCTTTGCAATAACCCCTGCAGGAAGTCTTGGCCTATGATAGAGAGCTCATCATTAAAAAAAGCTCAGCTTGTTAACAGATTCTTCAGAAATTGAACTAAAATTTGTCTTATGTTCATTGTTCCAATCTTTTAATATATGAAAACCATTGCCATTCCACTCCTATTCACTGATTAACTCCAAAGAAACATTTATGAAATATTTTGTGCAAAATATTTTTAAAATAATCTTTTAAAAATATCAATTTATTTAGTTAGTATGCTAGGTTTTAGCTTCAGCATGTGGAATCTTCAATCTTCCTGTGGCATGTGGGATATTTAGTTGCGCCACGCAAACTCTTAGTTGCAGCATGTAGGACCTAGTTTCCAGGGATGGAACCTGAGCCCCCTGCTTTGGGAGCTTGGAACCTTAGCCACTGGACCACTGGGGAAGTCCTGTGCGATGTGTTTTATATTTCTGACATATTGGGAGTTGGAAGACATCACTTTTAATAGAAATTAGTCTTGCTGACGAGGCTGATTAATCTCCGTTGACCACTCTTTCCAGTTTCAAACTCTTCTCAAGACATTTTGGTTTATTTGGTTCACATTAGTACTCTCCCTGAGCATGACAAACTTTCAATCTATAATCAATGATCAACCAGCAAATATTTTTTAAAGAACTTAGTTTCTGCCAAGGAGCCTGTTAAGCAATTGACATGCATTAGCCCAGTCATTTCCCACAACGAACCTTTCAGGCAGGTATAGATTTCTACATTTTACACAAAAGGAAACTGAGGTCATAAAATTTTAAGTCGTCCACTCCAGAGGCAGAGACAGGAGTTAAGAAAGGTCTATTTGAATCAAAACCCCTTGCTTGAGCAAATACTCCGTGTCACTGAAGCTGCCTACCTTTGTGTATCCCAAACCTTCTGATGTCATCTTCTTCTTGCTGGAGATTTTGATTCTTCCAAGTTTCAGGATCAGTTACCTGCCCAGAGATCTAGAGCTGCTTGCTTCTTCAAGTCATACCCAAGTGAATGTTCCTCCTGGACTCATGATTTTCTCAATTTGCAGCTTGTCCTCAGAGATCCGCTGCATGGCTCAGTGGCCCTGCATGCTGGGGAGCTTACATGATGCCAGATCTTTCTCCGTCATGCCTAAGGCCCTGGACTGTTTATCTGGATGAGATCTTTTCTAGTTTCTTTCTCTCTCCCCTTCCTTCTGATTCCACATCCAACTTCGATAGCCCTCTTCCTAAAAAATTGGCCCTGATATTCTTTACTGTAACTGAAGACAATGCCTTAACTTTTAGGCTTTTTGTTGACTGTACTTGTCCATCGCATGACTACTTATCAACATATTCACAGATCCCATATCCTTTCTTCCAGTCTCTTTTTGTCTGAAAATGTATTGTTGGTTTTATTAATATAACTATACATGATGTATTTCAATTTGACAACTAAATTCAAAGTTTCAGGTTTTATATTAAATTAATAGTTTCCTCACATGATTAATTCTGAAGTATGCTACTTTATGACTTTATTGTGGTGAAAACCTAACAGGCTATATTTAATTATTCAAATGCATATTAAAAATATATATGTAAATACTTAAACATTATAAATCACAGTGATGGTGAGCTTTTTAAAATAACCATCCTTGCTTCATGCACACTCCTTACTTCAAAATTTCTCTCTATGCTGAATCCTCTTCTTTAACCCTCACATCTTTCATATGTATCCAACAAAATTAATACAATCCCCTGCCTAAATAATTTTTTACATGATAACCAAAAGACAGGAAAGCTATTCTCTTGAAAATTTTTACCTATTCCAGTGTCCCCCTACACATTCTTTACAGAAGAGGAGTATAAAGCCTTCAAATACAGCAGAGACCCTAGCCATTTGAATTTGCTCCTGTACTCTTCAAGGGATAATCAGAACTCTCTTGTGAATTGTATTTAGTAATGAGGGCAGTGTGGGAAGCAGAGACTACAAATGGGTGGTCCAGCAGCTAGACCTGGTTTGTTTAACTTGGGCCATATTTATAAAGCCTTCCTGCCTAGTTTGGTTAGTTCCAGTTTAATGATAGTAATAGCAACTTCTGGGCTACCATCTACCAACTCAGTGTACTCATATATAAAATGAGAAATAATAGAACTTAACTCAGGATTGTGGCGTGGATTCAGTGCATTAATACAAATATTTAGACCAGTACCTGGCATATAGGAAGTGCTGAATAAATGTTAACTCCGGGTTCAATCCCTGGGTTGGGAAGATCCCCTGGAGAAGTGAAAGGCTACCCACTTCAGTATTCTGGCCTGGAGAAGTCCATGGACTGTATTACAGTCCAGGGGGTTGCAAAGAGTTGGACACGACTGAGCGATTTTCACTTTCTTCTTATTAAAGGTTTACTTAAGCTTTGCTATAAACATCTCACCCTCCACTTATAATTCTGCAATTTCTTGAGTAATTTTTCTTCTTTTTGATTTATGTGTTCTTAATGACTTACCACCTAAGAGCCAGAAAAAGATAAAAGCACCAATGAAGACAGTCCTCATTCTAAGGTTTCTAGCCAAAAAGAAGATGGAAGGAAAGACATGTACCACCATTAAATCTTTCCTGGGGAAGCAATAAAGTTGTACATTTGTTAGCTATTATAAAATGGGAAGTGACTAAACTTCATTTATTTCATTAAGAAGGTATAAATAAATTCACTTTGTAAAGGAAAAATAATGTATTTGTCAAAAATTCACTGTAAACTTCTAGTTTCAGAACATTTTAAATGTCTTCTTCTTATCAAATGCCATTCCCACTGTCAATCATTTCCCTGAATTGCAAAACTAGGAAATGAAGTAGATAATGTTTCTAGAATAATATCCTGTTAAAAATAGTTTTAACTATTAGCCAAAAATTTTTATATATACTTCTTCACAAACTAATGCTTTCATTGCAAATGATCATATTTATAAGGAAACATGATAGTTAACAATAGTTAATATTTATTAAAATGAAGGGAAAGAAATTGTCAGGTTGGCTAAAATATAACATCTCAGTTATGTATGACTTACCTGCCTTTTTTATTAATATGTGGTGGGAAATTTCTAGGTCTTAATGTCTCTAAAGGATAAGAGGAAAAATTTCTGATGTAATAGTTTGTTATAACTGAAACCAGTGAGGCAGGTCTCTGATCCTCTAGATTCTAAACAGTTTAAACAGTAAAAATTGCCCAGGTAAACAGACATAAAAATTTTCACCTGAACTGTCTGATCTATATGGAACTTAACCAAATAAAACTAAGTCAGGTACCAGTTAAACAAATTAACTATAAATTTGGCTAATAATTTCTAAGTTCCCTATGCTACAGATTAATTAGTTCATGTATACATAGCCATATGGGCATTTTTGTCTGTTCATTACATAAAGTACTTGATCTTGATATTAAAAAAAATACCATATAATCTTTACAGTAG
>SJYQ01096261.1:128634-198889 GCA_006410935.1 Redunca redunca
CAGCCATTTTGCTTTTTTGCATTTCTTTTCCATGGGGATGGTCTTGATCCCTGTCTCCTGTACAATGTCACGAACCTCCATCCATAAGTCATCAGGCACTCTATCTATCAGATCTAGTCTCTTAAATCTATTTCTCACTTCCACTGTGTAATCATAAGGGATTTGATTTAGGTCATAACCTGAATGGTACTGTTTTTCCCTACCTTCTTCCATTTAAGTCTGAATTTGGCAATAAGGAGTTCATGATCTGAGCCACAGTCAGCTCCTGGTCTTGTTTTTGTTGACTGTATAGAGCTTCTCCATCTTTGGCTGCAAAGAATATAATCATTCTGATTTCGGTGTTGACCATCTGGTGATGTCCATGTGCAGAGTCTTCTCTTGTGTTGTTGGAAGAGGGTGTTTGCTATGACCAGTGCATTTTCTTGGCAAAACTCTATTAGTCTTTGCCCTGCTTCATTCCGCATTCCAAGGCCAAATTTGCCTGTTACTCCAGGTGTTTCTTGACTTCCTACTTTTGCATTCCAGTCCCCTATAATGAAAAGGACATCTTTTTTGGGTGTTAGTTCTAAAAGGTCTTGTAGGTCTTCATAGAACCGTTCCACTTCAGCTTCTTCAGCGTTACTGGTTGGGGCATAGACTTGGATTACTGTGATATTGAATGGTTTGCTCTGGAAACGAACAGAGATTGTTTTTGAGATTGCATCCAAGTACTGCATTTTGGACTCTTTTGTTGACCATGATGCCTACTCCATTTCTTTTAAGGGATTCCTGCCTGCAGTAGTAGATATAATGGTCATCTGAATTAAATTCACCCATTCCAGTCCATTTTAGTTCGCTGATTTCTAGAATGTCGATGTTCACTCTTGCCATCTCCTGTTTGACCACTTCCAATTTGCCTTGATTCATGGACCTGACATTCCTGGTTCCTATGCAGTATTGCTCTTTACAGCATCAGAGCTTGCTTCTATCACCAGTCATATCCCCAACTGGGTATTGTTTTTGCTTTGGCTCCATCCCTTCATTCTTTCTGGAGTTATTTCTCCACTGATCTCCAGTAGCATATTGGGCACCTACTGACCTGGGGAGTTCCTCTTTCAGTATCCTATCATTTTGCCTTTTCCTACTGTTCATGGGGTTCTCAAGGCAAGAATACTGAAGTGGTTTGCCATTTCCTTCTCCAGTGGAACACATGTGTCAGACCTCTCCACCATGACCCGCCCGTCTAGGGTGGCCCCACGTGGCATGGCTTAGTTTCATTGAGTTAGACAAGGCTGTGGTCCTAGTGTGATTAGATTGACTAGTTTTCTGTGATTATGGTTTCAGTGTGTCTGCCCTCTTGCAACACCTACCGTCTTATTTGGGTTTGTCTTACCTTGGACATGTGGTATTTCTTCACAGCTGCTGGAGCAAAACACAGCCACTGCTCCTTACCTTGGACGAGGGCTATCTCCTCACCGCGGCCCCTCCCGACCCTGAACGTGGGATAGCTCCTCTAGGCCCTCCCGCGCCCGCGCAGCCACCGATTCTTGGTGTGGGGTCGCTCTTCCTGGCCGCAGCTTCTGGCCTCGGGTGGGGGTAGCTCCTCTCGGCTGCTCCTGCGCTGTCGCAGCCTGGCACTCTCGGCCACTGCCCCTGACCTCGGACCCGGGGTAGCTCCTCTTGGCCACCGACCCTCGGGCATGGGGTCCTCCCGACTTCTGCCCCTGACCTCGGACATGGTGTAGCTCCTCTCGGCCGCGCTCTGCGCGTGTCGCAGCCGTGTGCACTCTGAAGATCAGCCCTGGGATTTCTTTGGAGGGAATAATGCTGAAGCTGAAACTCCAGTACTTTGGCCTCCTCATGCGAAGAGTTGACTCATTGGAAAAGACTTTGATGCTGGGAGGGATTGACGACAGAGGATGAGATGGCTGGATGGCCTCACTGACTCTATGGACATGAGTCTGAGTGAACTCCTGGAGTTAGTGATGGACAGGGAGGCCTGGCGTGCCGCGAATCATGGGGTCGCAAAGAGTCGGACACTACTGAGAGATTGAACTGAACTGATAAAGGAGTGATGTTATTCAATAAGTATTTATTCAGTTTCTACTATGTTGCAGACATACTGATTTAATTTTTTTTCCCTATATCATTTTGGTAGAGAAGTGAAAGCCTGGCAAAGGTGAGACTGGAGACAGAGAAAGTTATGAAGGCATTGCACTAGTTCAGTTAAGAGATAATAAAGCCTGAAACCAGGGCAACAGGAGGGATGCAAAAGAGGAAATAGATGAGAGAAATGCGAAGGACTAAGTGTTCACTATCTTAATGCAAACTGTCTTGAGTCAGGAAACAGCTTAATCCTATCTTTTTCTACAATAACACTCCACTTAACACACTTTAAAAGAATGATATCTTTATATTCTCACTCACCAGAGTGTTATCTTCTTGAGTGAAGAAATGCCATCTTGTTATGTCTAGGTTCTAGTAGGATGCTTGACACATAATAGGTGTTTGATAAATGTTTGCCAAATGAATGGGATATCTTTAGTGGAAGGAAGATCAGAGAAAAGAGTCCCAGAGTAGTAGCATGAGGGTAAGAGATTGTGAGAAGGATAAGTGGCAAGGATAAGCCATGAAATTGAACGGACTCTCCTTGGGCTGGTGTAGACTAAGGTCCTAGGTGCTGTATTGGGCCTGAGGAAATGAGCAAACTCTGGTCTTTTCAAGGGGTTCCTTGGCTGTCTCTTAAGATAGTTCTTCCCTGGCAGTAAGAAGGAAGAAGTAGCTGGTTCCTAGGATTCAACCTTCTGACTGAAATCCTAGAATCCAAGCTAGCTACAAGTCCAGGGTCTTTAAAGTCTGAATATGCTGGAGAACCTTGGGAAAGCTCTATTAAGGCAAATCAGGATAGGATTGTCTGTCTCTAGGGATGGTTGCTGCTGCTGCTGCTAAGTCGCTTCAGTCGTGTCCGACTCTGTGCGACCCCACAGACGGCAGCCCACCAGGCTCCCCCGTCCCTGGGATTCTCCAGGCAAGAACACTGGAGTGGGTTGCCATTTCCTTCTCCAATGCATGAAAATGAAAAGTGAAAGTGAAGTTGCTCAGTCGTGTCTGACTCAGCGACCCCATGGACTGTAGCCCACCAGCCTCCTCCATCCATGGGATTATCAGGCAAGAGTACTGGAGTGGGGTGCCATCGCCTTCTCCGCTAGGGATGGTTACCTCTGTGGTAATACAAAGACATTAAATAACCTTAAATAATTCACTTCATCATCCTGAGCCTTGATTTCCTTGTCTCTATAATGAAGGGCTGGATTATAGTGTTCTGTGGTTCCACATGGACCGAGAAGCCTGGCAGGCCACAGTCCATGGGATCACGAGTTGGACACGACTTAGCAACTAAACCACTGCCAGCTCCATTTTAGTCCTCCAGTTAGTGAACAGAAGGAGAAATTCTAAAATCACATGTTTGGATAAAACCTCCTTAGTAGCAAGAAATGACATTTGTATTCTATGAACCTTGATTTCTCACCATAGTAAGAGGAGTGTATATGCATATAGATGGGCTGGTGCCTATCACACCAGCTGCAGTGTGACACACAGATACACACATTGCAGAGTACTACTAGTGAGTCACATTTAAGATAGTCTCCTCTATTTTCTGGTAGATTTTGTGATGAAGAAAAATGTGAAATACATAACTTTAACATTATGCCCAGGAAGGTAAGAGCAGGGTTCAAAAGCACTCCAATACTTACTGTAAGATGGTTTACCTGTAAGAGCCATTGTTATCCTGATCTCTGCTAAGAACTAATGCTGAATTATATTACTTTGAAGCTAAAAAAACATTGCCACCAACCTTAGTGGCTTAGGGATAGAAAACTTTTTATTCCCATTTGGGGAGATTCAGAGAGATTACAAGATTTCCTTTATATGACTCATTAAATAAATGAAGACTTGGGACCAAAAAAGCCCAAGTGTCCTCATTCTCCATGAGAATGTTTCCTCAAATACCGAATGTGAACTTCCTTTATGGGTAACAGAGATGTTACAGTAGCAAATGAACATTATAATTTATATGCAGTAATAACTAGAATCTATAGCAGTTTAAGATTCTAAACCAAACTTTAGATATTGCCATTTATTCAGTAATTACTTATTGACCTCCTAGTATGTGTCAAATACTATATAGTTAAAGCAAAAGCGAAAAAAAAAAAAAAACCAAAAACCTTGCCATCATGCAGCTTGTATTCTATTGAAAGAAAAAGAAATGAGAAAGCAAATATATGTACATACAAATAAAATAATTTCAAATAATGATGAGTACCATAAGAAAATAAAATAGAGAAATGTGATAACAGTAATGACAGGTAGGAAATATCTATCAGAGTCCCAAAAGGTGTTATGGGTTGAATTGTGTCTTTCCAAAATATATGTGAAATCCTACCCAAGTACCTCAGTTCAGTTCAGTTCAGTTGTTTAGTTGTGTTCAACTCTTTGCGACTCCATGGACTGCAGCACGCCAGGCTTCCCTGTCCATCACCAATTCCCAGAGCTTAGTCAAACTCATGTCCATTGAATCAGTGATGCCATCCAACTATCTCATCCTCTGTCATCCCCTTCTCTTCCTGCCCTCAGTCTTTCCCAGCACCAGGGTCTTTTCCAATGAGTCAGCTCTTCGCATCAGGTGGCCAAAGTATTGGAGTTTCAGCTTCAGCATCAGTCCTTCCAATGAATATTCAGGACTGATCTCCTTTAGGATGGACTGGTTGAATCTCCTTGCAGTCCAAGGGACTCTCAAGAGTCTTCTTCAACACCACAGTTCAAAAGCATCAATTCTTCAGTGCTCAGCTTTCTTTATGGTCAACTCTCACATTCAAACATGACTACTGGAAAAACCAAAGCTTTGACTAGATGGACCTTTGTTGAGAACCCCATGAACAGTATGAAAAGTACCTCAGAATGTGGCCTTATTTGGAAATAGGGTCATTGCACATCCAATTAGTTAAATTCCATCATTAGAGTAATTTCTAATTCAATATGACATAAAGGAGAAATTTGGACAGAGACACACAGGCAGAGAACATCATGTGAAGATGAAGGCAGAGATTGGGGTGATGCTTTTATAAGCCAAGGAATGTCAAAGATTGCCAGCAAAAACCTTCATCAGCTAGGGGAAAGGCATAAAACAGATTCTCCCTCACAGTTCTCAGAAGGAGTCAGCCCTGTCCACACCTTGGTTTTGGATATCTAACTTCTAGAATTGTGAGACAATAAATTTCTGTTATTTAAGCCACACAGTTTGTGGTACTTTGTAACGGCAACCCTAGCAGACTAATACATAATACATAAGGAAATGAATGGTATACTCAAGGTAAAAGGGATGCAAACAAGGGATGATGAAACACCTTAGACCCCCAAATAGGCTGTTGCTCCTGACCTTAAAGGGATAAAGGGAAGGAGCCATTAGTGGAAACTTATGGGAAGTGGTGGCTATAGAACTTTGGTAAAAGATTATGGCCAACACCAACCAACCAACAACTCAGCATGGGGGGAACCAGGGAAATACCTAGATCTTTCTTTCCTTCTGCCCTTCTGTTTCCTGCCATTGCTTCCCACTGGCAAAACCCAACTGAAAGAGAGAGCAAAGAGGCCTGGTTGATGCATCTTGTGAAGGTCAGCTTCCTGGGGGACAGGATGTAATGGAGAAGAGTAGACACTATGTTTAAAGGAACAAATGACAACTATCTAGCAGAGTTAGGAAGGAGATGGCAGTTGAGCTGAGAACCCAGTGAAACAGCCATCATGGGGAATTGTGTTCCTGCAGAGGGAACGGCAGGTGTAAAGGCCCTGAAGTGGGAGTGAACTAAGTGATTTGAGAAACAGAGAGCCAGAGTGCTTAGGTGTGGTGAGTGCAGGGGCACGCAGACTTGGTGAACTCAGAGAGATGGGCAACTGTTATAACATTTAGGGCCTCGCTTAGGTGTCAATGAGAAGGTTAGACTTGTAATGGGAAAGAAACGGGGAATTTTAAATTATTGAGATGTGATGTGATTTGCATTTTGAAAGGATCACTTTAACTGCTTTGTGGAATCTGGTTTTAGGAGGGTTACCGTAGAAGCAGGGTGCTTACTTAGGGGGTGATAGCAGTACTCAAATGAGACATTATGGCGACTTGGAGAAAAGTGGTGGATAAGAAGGTGGAGCACGGGGGACAGAGTGAGGCTCTAGGTTGAAAATAGGGAAGAAAGGACTAGTACTTCAACTTATGTGGGAAGGAAGGAAAAATGTGGAATCAAGGTTGATGTCTGGGTTTTTTGGCTAGAGTAATTCGGTGTTTCATATATACGGAGACAGGGAAATTGGGAAGAGCAGATTTGAGAGGAAAACTATAAGTTCTGATTGGGATACATTAAGTTTTAAATATCTTATAAACTTCCAAGTAAAGATTACAAGTAGCAGCTGGCAATGAATCTCAAGCTTAGGAGAGAAGTTAGGGCTAGAAATATAAATTTGATGTGTTATTTGAAGCATGTATATGAAATTGGATAGCACTGCCTATTGCAAGATTATACACAGAGAAGAGAGGACTTTTTCTGGCAATATGGAAAGCTAGAGATTCTGAAACCCATGTCTGCTGCGTGACATCTAAAAATACTCAACAACAATGAAAAAAAAAGCCTTTTGGAATAATCAAATACTCCCTTTAAGAAACTAATGAAAATTCAGCAAGGTTAGGAATAAAGAGGAACAGGAGAACCTGGAGGCAAATGTTGTGGACTGAGTATTTATGTCCTCCCAAAATTCATATTGAATTTGAAGTCTTAGGCCCCAGTGTGGCTATATTTGGAGATGTGGCCTTTGAGGAAGTAATTAAAGCTAAATGAAGTTGGAAGTGTGGTACTCTGATCTGACTGGATTAGTGTCTTTTTAAGAAGACACTGGAGACATCTGACTTCCTCTACCCACTTCCTCAACCTGAAGAGGCAGTGAGAAGGCAGCTGTCTGCAATACAGAAAGAGGGTCCTCACCAGAAGTCAGATCTGCTAGAACGCTGACTTTGGATTATTAGGCTCTAGAAAGGTGAGACAATAAATTGTTTAAACTACTCAGTCGGTGATGTTTTGTTATGGCAGCATGAGCAGACTAAGACAACAAATGAACCTTGAATCCTTTGCATATATTGAAACTGCTGGATATGGGTGGTCTAGAGCTTTGGAACATAAGGGATATTGGAGACAAAGTACTGGGTCAGTGCGGGTCATAGATTTATTACATAAATCCAGGAAGTAAGCCAGAAAGAAAAACACCAATACAGTATACTAACACATATATATGGAATTTAGAAAGATGGTAACGATAACCCTGTATGCGAGACAGCAAAAGAGACACAGACGTATAGAACAGTCTTTTAAACTCTGTGGGAGAGGGCAAGGGTGGGATGATTTGTGAGAATGGCATTGAAACATGTATAATATATGTGAAATGAATCACCAGTCCAGGTTTGATGCATGATACAGGATGCTCAGGGCGGGTGCACTGGGATGACCCAGAGGGATGGTACGGGGAGGGAGGTGGGAGGGGGATTCAGGATGCGGAACATGTGTACACCCGTGGTGGATTCATGTTGATGTATGGCAAGACCAATACAATATTGTAAAGTAATTAGCCTCCAATTAAAATAGATAAATTTATATTGAAAAAAAAGAAAGAGCTATGTCCTTAGGTAAAGGGTGAACTAAAAAAAGAAAACTCCCCTCTCAGAAGCAGACAGCAATATTGAGTGTGGTACTGGAGGGAGGTTAAAGAAAAGAACTGTCTCCTCTAACAATATCTTTCATATTTGGATGAATTTATATTATTTTCATGGTTCTAAAATGATAGGCTAGGGACTGTAGTTTAAAGGAGATGCTGGTGTCCTCAGGCAGAGAGCAAACCAACACAAATACTCCTTAGAGGACTTTCCCTTTGTTTTAGGCTTTAGAGAATTCCCACAAAGTTCAAGAAAATTTATTTTATTTTTTTTGTTGCAGTTTAGTTGATTTACAATGTTGTACCAATCTCTGCTGTATACCAAAATGACTCAGTTATACACATATACTATGTTCTTTTTTTATATTCTTTTCCATGATGGCTTATCACCAGCTGAGTATAGTTCTCTGTGCTCTACATTAGGACTTATTGTCTCTCGATTCTAAATATAATAGTTTGAATACCAGCTCTAAACTCCCAGTTCATCCCTTTCTCTTCCCCTCTCCCCCTTGGCAACTACAAGTCTGTTCTCTATGAGTCTGTTTCTGTTTTGTAGATAGGTTCATTTGTGTCTTATTTAGATTCTACATGTAAGTGATGTCATATGATATTTACCTTACTCATTCTGACTTATCTCACTTTTTAGTATGATAATCTCTAAGTCCATCCATGTTTCATTCTTTTTTATGGCTGGGGAGTATTCCATTGTATAAATGTACCACATCTTCTTTCAGTTCAGTTCAGTTCAGTCGCTCAGTCGTGTCCGACTCTTTGCGACCCCATGATTTGCAGCATGCCAGGCCTCCCTGTCCATCACCAACTCCAGGAGTTCACTCAGACTCACGTCCATCGAGTCCCTGTTGCCATCCAGCCATCTCATCCTCTGTTGTCCCCTTCTCCTCCTGCCCCCAATCCCTCCCAGCATCAGAATCTTTTCCAATGAGTCAACTCTTCACATGAGGTGGCCAAAGTACTGGAGCTTCAGCTTTAGCATCATTCCTTCCAAAGAAATCTCAGGGCTGATCTCCTTCAGAATGGACTGGTTGGATCTCCTTGCAGTCCAAGGGACTCTCAAGAGTCTTCTCCAACACCACTGTTCAAAAGCATCAATTCTTCACAGAATTCTTCATCAGCTTTCTTCACAGTCCAACTCTCACATCCATACATGACCTCTGGAAAAACCATAGCCTTGACTAGTCAGACCTTAGTCGGCAAAGTAATGTCTCTGCTTTTGAATATACTATCTAGGTTGGTCATAACTTTCCTTCCAAGGAGTAAGCGTCTTTTAATTTCATGGCTGCAGTCACCATCTGCAGTGATTTTGGAGCCCCCCAAAATAAAATCTGACACTGTTTCCACTGTTTCCCCATCTGTTTACCATGAAGTGATGGGACCAGATGCCATGATCTTCATTTTCTGAATGTGGAGCTTTAAGCCAACTTTTTCACTCTTCACTTTCACTTTCATCAAGAAGCTTTTTAGTTCCTCTTCATTTTCTGCCATAAGGGTGGTGTCATCTGCATATCTGAGGTTATTGATATTTACCCGGCAATCTTGATTCCAGCTTGTGTTTCTTCTAGTCCAGCATTTCTCATGATGTACTCTGCATAGAAATTAAATAAGCAGGATGACAACATACAGCCTTGATGTACTCCTTTTCCTATTTGGAACCAGTCTGTTGTTCCATGTCCAGTTCTAACTGTTGCTTCCTGACCTGCATACAGATTTCTCAAGAGGCAGGTCAGGTGGTCTGGTATTCCCATCTCTTTCAGATTTTCCACAGTTTATTGTTATCCACACAGTCAAAGGCTTTGGCATAGTCAATGAAGCAGAAATAGATGTTTTTCTGGAACTCTCTTGCTTTTTCTATGATCCAGCAGACGTTGGCAATTTGATCTCTGGTTCCTCTGCCTTTTCTAAAACCAGCTTGAACATCTGGAAGTTCACAGTTCAAGTATTGCTGAAGCCTGTGTTGGAGAATTTTGATCATTACTTTACTAGTATGTGAGATGTGTGCAACTGTGCGGTAGTTAGAGCATTCTTTGGCATTGCCTTTCTTTGGGATTGGGATGAAAACTGACCTTTTCCAGTCCTATGGCCACTGCTGAGCTTTCCTAATTTGCTGGCCTATAGAGTGCAGTACTTTCACAGCATCATCTTTCAGGATTTGAAATAGCTCAACTGGAATTCCATCACCTCCACTAGCTTTGTTTGTAGTGATGCTTTCTAAGGCCCACTTGACTTCACATTTCAGGATGTCTGGTTCTAGATGAGTGATCACACCATCGTGATTATCTGGGTCATGAAGATCTTTTTTGTACAGTTCTTCTGTGTATTCTTGCCACTTCTTAATATCTTCTGCTTCTGTTAGGTCCATACCATTTCTGTCCTTTATCGAGTCTATCTCTGCATGAAATCTTCCCTTGGTGTCTCTAATTTTCTTGAAGAGATCTCTAGTCTTTCCCATTCTGTTATTTGCTGCTATTTCTTTGCATTGATTGCTGAAGAAGGCTTTTTTTTATCTCTTCGTGCTATTGTTTGGAACTCTGCATTCAGATGCTTATATCTTTCCTTTTCTCTTTTGCTTTTCACTTCTCTTCTTTTCACAGCTATTTGTAAGGCCTCCTCAGGCAGCCATTTTGCTTTTTTGCATTTCTTTTCCATGGGGATGGTCTTGATCCCTGTCTCCTGTACAATGTCACGAACCTCCATCCATAAGTCATCAGGCACTCTATCTATCAGATCTAGTCTCTTAAATCTATTTCTCACTTCCACTGTGTAATCATAAGGGATTTGATTTAGGTCATAACCTGAATGGTCTACTGTTTTTCCCTACCTTCTTCCATTTAAGTCTGTGTTTGGCAATAAGGAGTTCATGATCTGAGCCACAGTCAGCTCCTGGTCTTGTTTTTGTTGACTGTATAGAGCTTCTCCATCTTTGGCTGCAAAGAATATAATCATTCTGATTTCGGTGTTGACCATCTGGTGATGTCCATGTGCAGAGTCTTCTCTTGTGTTGTTGGAAGAGGGTGTTTGCTATGACCAGTGCATTTTCTTGGCAAAACTCTATTAGTCTTTGCCCTGCTTCATTCCGCATTCCAAGGCCAAATTTGCCTGTTACTCCAGGTGTTTCTTGACTTCCTACTTTTGCATTCCAGTCCCCTATAATGAAAAGGACATCTTTTTTGGGTGTTAGTTCTAAAAGGTCTTGTAGGTCTTCATAGAACCGTTCCACTTCAGCTTCTTCAGTGTTACTGGTTGGGGCATAGACTTGGATTACTGTGATATTGAATGGTTTGCCTTGGAAACGAACAGAGATCATTCTGTCATTTTTGAGATTGTATCCAAGTACTGCATTTTGGACTCATGTTGACCATGATGGATACTCCATTTCTTCTGAAGGATTCCTGCCCGCAGTAGTAGATATAATGGTCATCTGAATTAAATTCACCCATTCCAGTCCATTTTAGTTCGCTGATTTCTAGAATGTCGATGTTCACTCTTGCCATCTCTTGTTTGACCACTTCCAATTTGCCTTTATTCATGGACCTGACATTCCCGGTTCCTATGCAGTATTGCTCTTTACAGCATCAGAGCTTGCTTCTGTCACCAGTCACATCCACAGCTGGGTATTGTTTTTGCTTTGGCTCCATCCCTTCATTCTTTCTGGAGTTATTTCTCCACTGATCTCCAGTAGCATATTAGGCACCTACTGACCTGGGGAGTTCCTCTTTCAGTATCCTATCATTTTGCCTTTTCCTACTGTTCATGGGGTTCTCAAGGCAAGAATATTGAAGTGGTTTGCCATTCCCTTCTCCAGTGGGCCACATTCTGTCAGACCTTTCCACCATGACCCGCCCATCTTGGGTTGCCCCGCAGGCATGGCTTAGTTTCATTGATTTAGACAAGGCTGTGGTCCCAGTGTGACTAGATTGACTAGTTTTCTGTGAGTATGGTTTCAGTGTGTCTGCCCACTGATGCCCCCTTGCAACACCTACCATCTTACTTGGGTTTCTCTTACCTTGGGAGTGGGGTATCTCTTCACGGCTGCTCCAGCAAAGGGCAGCCATTGCTCCTTACCTTGGACAAGGGGTTTCTCCTCACAGCCTCCCCTCCTGACCTTCAGTGTGGAATAGCTCTTCTAGGCCCTCCTGTGCCGATGCAGCCACTGAATAAAGAATACCTCTTCTTTATTCTTTATTCAGTCATTTGTTGATGGACATTTAGTTTGCTTCCCTGTTTTGGCTATTGTGTACAGTGTTGCTGTGAATATTGGGGCACATATATCTTTTTGTATTATAGTTTCATCTGAACATGTGCCCAGGAGTGGGATTACAGGATCATATGGCAACTTTATCTTTAGGTTTTTGGGAACATCCACATGGTTTTCCATAGTGGCTGTACCAACTTACTTTCCCACAGCAGTTTAGGAGAGTTCCCTTTTCTCTACTCCATCTCTAGCATTTGTTATTTGCAGACTTTTTAGTGATGGCCATTCTGACTGGTGTGAGGTGCTACCTAATTGTAGTTTTCATTTGTGTTTCTTTAATAACTAGTGATGTTGAGCACATGCAAATTTAAAACACACAAGAAAATGAGCTATGTTGAACAAGGGTAGTGGAAACAATAAGCAGAATTAGAATGGTAAGATATTAAAATGTGAAATGATTAGCTATAGAATATAGAAATGTATGATATTGCTTAACAAAATAAAAGGAGGAAATAAAATCTGACAAAGAAATAAAAGACTACCAAATTGGACAAACAGATTGAAAAAAAAAGCCCAAATTGAATTTCCAGGAATAATACATATAATCACAAATTAAATGTTTAACAGACACTGGGCTTCCCTGATAGCTCAGTAGTGGGGCTTCCCAGATGGCTCAGTGGTAAAGCATCTGTCTGCCAATGCAGGAGATGCAGGAAATACGGGTTTGATCCCTAGGTTGAAAAAATTTCCTGGAGGAGGAAATAGCAACCCACTCCAGTATTTTTGCTTGAAAATATCTTATGGGTTGCAGAGTCAGACATGACTGAGCTACTGAGCACACACACACCAGACACTAGTGGTAGGTTTTATTGCAATGAATATAAACAAAAATACTTGACCTCATACAACTTACCCTCTAGGTAAGGAAATAAAAGTTAAAACATATTGGAAGGGTTCAAGAGGAGACAATTCAAGCTGAAGTAAGAATTAATGAAGTGAAAAATAAATAGAAAGAAATAACAGAATTCTGCCTAGAAATATAAGGATGTGAAAAATGTGACAGAGATTAAATGTTAGGGAGGATAAGTAAGAAAGTAAAAAAGAAACAAAAGGAAATAATAGAGTATGTGAAAACCAATTTCAAAAGTTAATGGCTGGTACTTTCTTAAAAGCCATGATTTTTCAGGATTGTGTTATGGAAGGAAGATGTTAAAAGTAGCCTGAGATAGAAGACATTTCATAAACCAAGGAATGACAGTGATATTGACACTTGACCTCTAAAAAGTAGGACCCAAAAGATATGGAGTAATACCTTCAGTGTGTTGAGGAAAATTTACCAGGACCTGGAATGTATGTATGTTCAGCAAAATTATATTTCAAGAATGAAAGTGTTAGTCAGTCATGTCCAAACTCTGTGACCCCATGGACTATAGCCTGCCAGGCTCCTCTGTCCATGAAATTCTCCAGGCAAGAATACTGGAGCGGATTGCCATTTCCTTCTCCAGGGGATCTTCCCTACCCGGGGATCAAACCTAGGTCTCCAGCATTGCTGGCAGATTCTTTACCACTGTGCCACCTGGAAAGCCCATAATCTTCAAGAATGAAGATTAATTAAAAACCTTTCAGTAATAGAAAAATGGAGTTTACCAAAGAAGTGCCCAAAGCAATTTCTAAAAGATGTACTTCAGGAAGAAGGAGAAAATGATCCTCAAAAATGGTCTGAAATGTAAGATAACATAGTGAGTGAAGATTATGGTAAACATATAGGAATATATAAACAAAAGTTAAGATAAAGCTACAATATAGTACCACAGTTTCATGATAATAAGTAAGGTGGTTGTATTTAAAGCACTTCAAAATTTTTATATTTGTTTGTAAGGTGGATAAAAACTAATTTTATTTTCTATTAAGCTAAGTGGCCATTTATAGTCTCGTGATTAAGAAAATAGAGATAAGGTGTGTATCTTTCAAACCAGTAGAAAAGAAAAAGAATGAGAAAAATATCTACAGTCAATTTAAATGTAAGAAGGAAATATGAGGAGAAAGGAAGAAAAAAGGAGAAAAACAGCAAGAAACAAAGGGCAGAAAAAATGAAAGCTTGAAATACTATGGAAAAATAAATCCAAGTATGTCAGTAATCACACTATATTTACATGGACTTAATTTTATAGTTGAAAATTATAGACTGTTAGAATAGCTTTAAAAAAAAACTTTTATTTATTTATTGGGCTACCCTGGGTTTTAGTTGAGCATGCAAGATCTTTTAGTTACAACACACAAACTCTTAGTTGCAGCCTGTGGGATCAAGTTCCTTGACCAGGGATCGAACCCAGGTCCCCTGCATTGGGAGCATGAAGTCTTAGCCACTGGACCACCAGGGAAGTCCCCAGAATAGCTTTTTAAAAACATACCTGTATATTGTTAATTAGATATACAGTTATGACATAAGGACAAAATAAGGTTAAGATAGAATGGAAAAATATTTCAAGTTATATAATCAAAAGAAATCTGGTATATTACCATATCTGACTAGATTATGAAGAAATATATAATACAAACATTAAAGGATTAGTATATAATAAAAATTTTCAAACAAATAGTCCTGTTTGAATGCTTCCAATAATATATTTTCCAAATATATTAAGTATATAGATGATAGGTAGGTGCTAAAATAATCAAAAAAAAGCAATAGACAAATATGTAATCATAGTGGGGGATTTTGCCCATCTATTTGCCATAAAGTGATGGGACTGGATGCCATGATCTTAGTTTTTTGAATGTTGAGTTTTAAGCCAATTTTTTCACTCTTCTCTTTCATTCTAATTAAGAGGCTTTTTAGTTCCTCTTCACTTTCTGCCATTAGAGTGGTATCATCAGCCTATCTGAGGTTATTGATATTTCTTCCAGAAATCTTGATTCCAGCTGTGCTTCATTCAGCCCGACATTTCACATGATATACTCTGCATATAAGCAAGGTGACAATACACCTTTTCCAATTTGGAACCAGTCCATTGTTCCATGTCCAGTTAAAACTGTTGCTTCTTGACCTGTATACAGATTTTTCAGGAGGCAGTTCAGGTGGTCTGGTATTCCCATCTCTTGAAGAATTTTCCACAGTTTGTTGTGATCCACACAGTCAAAGGCTTTGGCATAGTCAATGAAGCAGAAGTAGACGCTTTCCTGTAATTCCCTTGCTTTCTCTATGATCCAAAAGATGTTGGCAACTTGATCTCTGGTTCCTCTGCCTTTTCTAAATCCAGCTTGTACACCTGGAATTTTTCAGTTCACATACTGTTGAAGCTTAGCTTGAAGGATTTTGAGTGTAACCTTGCCAACATGAGTGAAACGAGTGCAATTGTACAATAGTTTGAACATTCTTTGGCATTGCCCTTCTTTGGGATTGAAATCGAACTGGCCTTTTCCAGTCCTGTGGCCACTGCTAAGTTTTCCAGATTTGCTGGCATATTGAGTGCAGCATCTCTTTAACAGGATCATCTTTCAGGATTTGGAATAGCTCAACTGGAATTCTAACACCTCCACTAGCTTTTTTGTAGTAATGCTTTCTAAGGCCCACTTAATTTTATATTCCTGAATGTCTGGCTCTAGGTGAGTGAACACATCATTGTTGTTATCCAGGTCATTAAGACTTTGTACAATTGTTCTCTGTATTCTTGCTACCTCTTCTTAAGCTCTTCTGCTTCTGTTAGGTCCATTCCATTTCTGTCCTTTATTGTACCCATCTTTGCATGAAGTATTCCCTTGGTATCTTTAATTTTCTCAAAGAGACCTCTAGTTTTTCCCATGCTATTGTTTTCCTCTATTTCTTTGCATTGTTTACTTAGGAAGGCTTTCTTATCTCTCCTTGCTATTCTTTGGAACTCTGCATTCAGTTGGGTATTTCTTTCCCTTTCTCTTTTAAAGCCTTCACTCCTCTTTTTCTCTCAGGTATTTGTAAGGCCTCCTCAGACAACCATTTTGCCTTCTTGCATTTCTTTTTCTTTGAGATAGTTTTGGTCACTGCCTCCTATACAATGTTATGAGCCTTTGTCCATAGTTCTTCAGGCATTCTGTCTACCAGATCTAATCCCTTGAATCTATTTGTCACTTCCACTGTATAATCATAGGGGATTTGATTTAGGTCATAGCTTAATGACCTAGTGGTTTTCCCTACTTTCTTCAATTTAAGTCTGAATTTTGCAATAAGGAACTCCTGATCTGAGCCACAGTCAGCTCTTGGTCTTGTTTTTGCTGACTGTGTACAGCTTCTCCATCTTCAGCTGTGAAGAATATAACCAATCTGATTTCAGTATTTACCATCTGGTGATGTCTATGTGTAGAGTCATCTCTTGTGTTGGAAGAGTGTGTTTGCTATGACCAGTGTGTTCTCTAGTCAAAATTCGGTTAGCCTTTGCCCTGCTTAAAACTGGCTTAAAACTCAACATTCCAGAAAACTAAGATCGTGGCATCTGGTACATTCACTTCATGGCAAATAAATGGGGAAAAAATGGAAACAGTGACAGATTTTATCTTCTTGAGCTCCAAAGTCACTGCGGATGGTGACTGTAGCCTTGAAATTAAAAGATGCTTGCTTGTTGGAAGAAAAGTTATAACAAACCTTGACAGCATATTAAAAGGCAGACAGTATATATAAAGGTCCATACAGTCAAAGCTATGATTTTACCAGTACTCATGTATGGATGTGAGAGTTGGACCACAAAGAAGCCTGAGCACCAAAGAACTGATACTTTCAAACTGTGGTGCTGGAGAAGACTCTTGAGAATCCCTTGAATTGCAAAACCAGTCAACCCCAGTGGAAATCAGTCCTGAATATTCACTGGAAGGACTGATGCTGAAGCTGAAATTCCACTACTTTGGCCACCTAATGTGAAGAGCTGACTCATTGGAAAAGACCCTGATGCTGGGAAAGATAGATGGCAGGAGGAGAAGGGGGTGATAGAGGTTGAGATGGTTGGGTGGCTTCACTGATTCAATGGACATGAGTTTGAGCAAGTTCCAGGAGATGGTGAAGGACAGGGAAGACTGGTATGCTACAGTCTGTGGGGTTGCAAAGAGTTGTATACAACTTATTGACTGAACAACATTTGGGAGATTTTAATATGTATGTCTCAGTTGTTGATCAAGAAGACGGAAGTCACTGTAGACAGAGAAAATTTAAAGAGCAAAACATTCTTGATCTCAAGTACAAATATAGGATTCTGTACCTAATAATTGGAGAATGTGTCTCTTTTTAAGAACCTTTAGTTTAAAAACAGACTACTTATTAGGCCATAAAATAAATATTGACACATTTCAAAGAATCAGTATCCTATAGAACTCATTTTCTTACCAAAGCATTCAAAAGCAAAGTGCTAGATTAAAAATATGTGACATAAAATTCAAAATTAGCCTTCTAAATATCTCAAGTATCAGTGACAATATAATAGAACTAAAAGGTCATGAGAGTGCTACATAACTGGATTTACCTTTTTTTTTGGACCGTGCTGTGTGGCTTGCGGGATTTTAGTCTCTGACCCCAGGGATTGAACTTGGGCCCTGTTTTGCTGAAAGATTTTACTTTCATTTCAGGTTCAAAGGATTGGTTAAATAAATAAGCCACTCGTTCTCTACAAATAAATAATACCAGTATTTATTAGAGAATTATCTAGCTTCCTTTCAATATACTAACATTAAAAGGAAAGAGAAATAGAAACTGCAGAGGATATATCACCAAATTGGGTTTTGACCAATATCCAGATTTAAACAGTGCTGAAAAGTCCCATGTCATAGCATATCTGGAGTTCCAACTGGGAAAAGGTCCCAGGCAGCATGTCTGCTCTGTAGGTGAGACTTCAAAAATAGCAGTTACGGAGTTCTGGATTATAATCCCGGGATGAAAACTGATAACGTCATCAGTCTGTAAGCAAAACTGCAGGTCTGGTATTATGTTAATCTTTTTTTACAGTGCTGTTTGCTTTGTTCTTTGTATCTTGGAAGTTTGTTAAGTCCCAGGAGTGGGTGGCCAGACCCCCTCCAGGGGTTCCACAAATTCCAAGACCTACGCTCTGTCTGTCTATGGTGCCTCTCAGCCAGCACTCATAGCAGATGTGACTGACACAGCAGCAGAGCAGTAGTCAGGGCAGTATCTTGGTAGGTCAGAGAAAGGTCAGAGGTTTGCTCTGCTCTCTTGCCTCTGAAGCCTGAACAAGACTATCTCCATTTTATTTCCCTAACCGGCCCTCAGCAGTGAGAATGCAGAATCCTAACCACTGCATCACCAGGGAATTCCCCATATTTACCTTTAAAACTTAGAGAAAACATATTAGCTGATTTTTTAAAAAGTGTATTATTTATCTGGTCACACAGCATGTGGACTCTTAGTTCCTCAACCAGGGATCAAACCTACATCCCCTGCATTGGGGACATAGAGTTGTAACCACTGGACTGCCAGGGAAATCCCTTAGCTGTTTATTTTGGAAAAGAAGAAAGACTGGAAATGAGATGAACATTCAACTTAAGGAGTGGGGAAGAGAAAAGCTGTAAATTGTAAGAAAGCAGAAGGAAGAAATCTCAAAGACTAAAGCAGAAAGCAGATGGAAGGCAAAGATAGACTGAATGGCTGAACAAATTAAAAGTTGATTCTTTAAAAGATAAAGAATGGTAAGATGGTAAACAGGCACATGAAAAGATGGTCAACATTGCTAATTGTTGGAGAAATGCAAATCAAAACTACAGTCAGGTAACACTTCACATCAGTCAGAATGGCCATCATCAAAACATCTACAAATAACAAACGCTGGAGGGTGTGGAGAAAAAGGAACCCTCCTATGCTGTTGATGGGAATGTAAATTGATACAGCCATAATGGAAAACAGTAGGGAGGTTCCTCAAAAAACTAGAAATAAAGTTGTCATACGATCTTATAGTCCCACTCCTGGCATATATCTGGAGGAAACTCTAATTTGAAAAAATATACTCACTCCTATGTTCATAGCAGCATTATTTACAATAGTCAAGACTTGGAAGCAACCTAAGTGTCCTTCAATAGATGAATGGGTAAAGAAGAGGTTGTATATGTATATATAATATATATAAGGTAGTGTGAACATATACATATATATGTACACAATGGAATATTATTACTCAGCCATAAAAATGAATGAAATAATGCCATTTGTAGCATCATGAATGGACCTAGAGATTATCATTCCAAGTGAGTAAGTCAGAAAGAGAAATACAAATACAACATGATATCACTTATATGTGTAATCTAAAATATGACATAAATGAATTTATCTACAAAACAGATTCCTGGACATATAGAAAGCAAACATGGTTATCAAAGGGATAAGGGGTATGGATAAATTAGGTATTTGGAATTAATAGATACATAAACAACAAGAATCTATATGCAAAATAGATAAACAGCAAGGGCCTATGGCACAGGGAATATCAATATCTTGTGATAACCTATGATAGAAAAGAACCGAAAAGAGTACACCTGAAATGTAAAGCAGCTACACTTCAATTTAGAAAGCTCTTAAAAATAATTAAAGTGCTAATAAAACTGACAAACTCCTAGTAAAATTAATCAATAAAAAATAGAATACAAAAATTAAACAATGATTTGACTGTGGATTTCTTATCAGAAAAACATAAAAGGCCAGAAGATAGTGGACCAATATAATTAAAGTACTAAGAGAAAAGGATTGTCATCCCTGAATTCTACAACCAGCAAAAGTAAATGTCCTTTAGGAATGTAAGCAAAATGGAGATAGTCTCAGGTGAAGAGAAAACAGAATTTTCAGCATGATATTTATTCTAAAAGAAATGCTGAAATTCTGAAGTTCTTCAGACTGGAGGGAAATGATACCTGGGAGAAACATGGAACTTCAAGAATACAGGAAAAACAACATAAATAAATGGCATATATTTGGGTGTATAGGCTGTTTTTCTTATTTTAAGATCTTTAAATACATGTGACAGTTGAACAGAAAGTGTAACATTGTTTGGTAGGGTTTTCATTGTAGTACAAATGATGATTATAATATAAAGAAGAAAGAGTGAAGGGTCCATGTGGCTGGAAAGCTTTTACATTTTGTTTGAGGTGGCAAAATATTAGCTCTAAGTAGATTAAGAGAGGTTTGTGTGTTACAGTCACTATCAGTTCAGTTCAGTCACTCAGTCGTGTCCGACTCTTTGCGACCCCATGAATCGCAGCACGCCAGGCCTCCCTGTCCATCACCAACTCCCGGAGTTCACTATAGCAACCACTAAAACAGTAACACCAAGAGATATATCCTCTTGGTAATCATAGAAGAAATAGAAAATCATCAAGGATATAGGAGACTTGGAATTCTTTCAAGGACGCAAGGAACATTTGCTTAGAGATATAATTATTCATAAAACAAATCTTAAATTTTTAAAAGACTAGAAATTATACAGAATAGTTTATGTGGTCAATAGTTTATGTGGCCTTTTTGATAAAGGTCAAGAAAGTATAGTTTTTTTTCAACAAGTGATGCTGAAACAATTACATATCCATGCAAAAACATCACATGAACCCATGCCTTACACTTCATACAAAAATTAACTGAAATGCATCATAGAGCTAAATATCAAACAAAATATATGTACTTTCCATGAAAAAACATAGGAGAAAAATCTTTGATTGTGAATTGAGAATTCTTAGACACCAAAAACATTATCCATAAAAAAAACAAACAAAAAAATAACCTGGGACTTCCCTGGCAGGAAACTAAGATCCTGCATGCCACACGAAATAGCAAAAATAAATAAATAAATAAAAGGAACAAAAAACCCTGATAAATTAGACTTAATCAAAACTAAAAACCTTTGCTCTCCAAAAGATAGCTACAAGAATGAAGTAAAAAGTCACAGACTAGGAGAAAATATTTATAAATTATATGTCTGAAAAAGAACCTGTATTCAGAAAGTAAATAAAGAACTCTCAAAACTAAATGGTGAAAGACAAACAGCCCAATTATCAATATAAATAAATAGGCAAAGGATTTGAACAGTCAGTTCACCAAAGAAGATATACAGATGGCAAATAAGCACATGGAAAGATGCTTACCATCATTACTCATGAGGAAAATGCTAACTGAAATAATAATTAGATACCAGCATACACTATTAGAATGGCTAAAAGAAAAGAAAAAGAAGCCTAACAATCTCAGGTAATGGCTTGATACAGATCACATGGAACTTGCAAACTTCGCTGGTTGAAATACAAAATGGCAGTGTCTTGGAAAACAGTTCAGTTGTTTCTTATAATAATAAGCATACACTTAACCTATGTCCTAGTAATCTCACTCCTATGTGTTTACCCAGGGGAATGAAAATGTATGTTCACACAAAAACCTACATGTGAATGTTTTTGGCAACTTTACTCATAATTGCCTCACATTGGAAGCAATCCAGATATCCTCCAGTTGGTGAATGGATGAACAAATTGTAGTACATCTATACAGTGGAATGCTACTTAACAATAAAAAGTAATCAACTACTGGTATTTGTAAACAGAAATGGATCCTAGTTGCATTATTCTGAATGATAGAAGTCATAGGTGTAGTAAGGTGCATATTCCTCGGTACCATTTAAATGGCATCTGGAAAAGACAAAACTATAGTGCTCACCATGGTTTGAAGTAAAGAGGTGGGACTGACTACAAAAAGATAGCTTATGAAATTTTGGGAGATGATCAAACTATTCTGTACTTGCTTGTCATTGTAGTTACAAGACTATGCATTTTTTAATTTTAGTGGTCATAAATTAAAAAATTAATAGGACAAAAGCTCAGGAGTGTTGGCAGGGAGAGATAATTTATTCCTTATATGATGTATTAGGGAAGACTGAGGAAGTGACTTTAACCTGAGCTGTGAAGGATGGAGATGAGTTGGCTAGGAGAGAAGGGAGGGAAAGAAGATTACAGGCAGAGGAAATAGCTTAAATAATAGACATGCTTGACAAGACAGGTAAGTATTTTGGTTCTCTAAAGCTGAGAGAAGACCAGTGTGGTTGTAGCCCAGAGCAGTAGGGCAAGAGTGTAGAGAGGTGGGATTTAGAAGAGAAGGCTTTTTGGGCCATATAAATATTTTGGCTTCTATTTGAAAACAGTGGGATTTTGCTAGCAATTAGGAGTAGATTGATTAGATTAAGAATTGTACTCTAAAATAGGGCTGCATATTGGAGGACACATTGGAGAAGAAAGAAAGTAGAAGCTGAAAGATTTGCTTGGTGGATTGACAGTTCCAGCATAAATGGAAAAACAGTCTGGGACATAATCCTCTCATAGACTATATGTAATTTGCACCCTCCTGGGAAAAATTAGCATGTCTAATAAATGGTTATGACAGTTTCTAATGAATTTTGATGAAATGAGGACTTGTTCTGGTTAACTAGTGACATACACAGTTAATTATCAGCTGTTTATCAGGGAGCTACTGACCTTCAACCAGATTGTTCTTCCCTTCTATATCTAATCCATTTTCTTTTCCTAGGAAATAAAAGAACATTTTTTTCTTGCATGTGTGCAAGAGTATAAAAAAATGTTGACACGTTTATTTATTTATTTATTTTTTCATGAGTTCCCAATCCTGAACCCCGCTCCCACCTCTCTCCCCATACCATCTCCCTGGGTCATCCCAGTGCACCAGCCCCAAACATCCTGTATCCTGCATCGAACCCAGACTGGTGATTCATTTCTTACATGATATTATACATGTTTCAATGCCATTCTCCCAAATCCTCTCAACCTCTCCCTCTCCCACAGAGTCCAAAAGTCTTTTCTATACATCTGTGTCTCTTTTGCTATCTCGCATACAGGGTTATCATTACCATCTTTCTAAATTCCATATATATGTGTTAATATACTGTATTGGTGTTTTTCTTTCTGGCTTACTTCACTCTGTATAATCGGCTCCAGTTTCATCCACCTCATTAGAACTGATTCAAATGTATTCTTTTTAATGGCTGAGTAATACTCCATTGTGTATATGTACCACAGCTTTCTTATCCATTCATCTGCTGATGGACATCTAGGTTGCTTCCATGTCCTGGCTATTATAAACAGTGCTGCAATGAACAGTGGGGTACACGTGCCTCTTTCAATTCTAATTTCCTTGGTGTGTATGCCCAGCAGTGGGATTGCTGGGTCATAAGGCAGTTCTATTTCCAGTTTTTTAAGGAATCTTCACACTGTTCTCCATAGTGGCTGTACTAGTTTGCATTCCCACCAACAGTGTAAGAGGGTTCCCTTTTCTCCACACTGTCTCCAGCATTTATTGCTTATAGACTTTTGGATCACAGCCATTCTGACTGGTGTGAAATGGTACCTCATTGTGGTCTTGATTTGCATTTCTCTGATAATGAGTGATGTTGAGCATCTTTTCATGTGTTTGTTAGCCATCTGTATGTCTTCTTTGGAGAAATGTCTGTTTAGTTCTTTGGCCCATTTTTTGACTGGGTCATTTATTTTTCTGGAATTGAGCTGCATGAGTTGCTTATATATTTTTGAGATTAGTTGTTTGTCAGTTGCTTCACTTGCTATTATTTTCTCCCATTCTGAAGGCTGTTCTTTCCACCTTGCTTATAGTTTCCTTGGTGGTGCAGAAGCTCTTAAGTTTAATTAGATCCCATTTGTTTATTTTTGCTTTTATTTCTAGTATTCTGGGAGGTGGGTCATAGAGGATTCTGCTGTGACACGTTTATTTTTTAAAAAGTTTTTAGCAAAGTTTCTTGGTATAAAATACCCCAATATTAATTGCCTTCATGAATATCATCACTAAACTACTAATAAACATAAACTCTAAAAGATGCCATTTATATAAATAGCAATTAAAGATAAGGAATTTGGGAATAAATACAGCAGAAGTCCTTATATACGATGGAATATTGTGCATGCATCCTTAGTCATGTCCAACTTTTTGTGACCCTATAGGGCTCCTTTGTCCACAGGATTCTTCAGGCAAGAATACTGGAGTGGGCTGCCATTTCCTCCTTAAGGGTTTTCCTGACTCAGGAATCGAACCTGGGTCTCCTGAGTCTTCTGCTTTGACAGGCAGATTCTTTACCACCGAGTCATCTGGGAAGCCCAGTACTAAGCCATAACAAAGGACAAAATATGCTATTTGCAGCAACGTGGATGGACCTAGTGACTAATACTGAGTGAAAGACAGAAAGACAAATGTATGATATTGCTTATAAGTGGAATCTAAAATAACGGTACAAATGAACTTATTTACAAGACAGAAGTAGCGCCATGGATATAGAAAACAAACTTATGGTTACCAGAGGATAAAGTAGGGAGAGGGATAAATTGGGAAATTGACACTGACATATATGCACTACTATATACAAAATAGATAACTAATAAGTTGCTGTATAGCACAGGGAACTCAATACTCTGTAATGGCCTATGTGGAAAAGAATCTAAAAGAAAAAAAAGTGGATATATAAATGTATAACTGATTCACTTTGCTGCCACCTGAAACTAACACAACATTACACAACTATACCCCAATAAAAATGTTTAAAAAGAGATACAAACTACTATGCATATAATAAGCTACAAGACTATGTTGTACAGCACGGGGAATTATAGCCATTATTTTATGATAACTTTAAGTGAAGTATAATCTATAAAAATATTGAATCTCTATGTTATATACCTGAAACTAATATATTATAAATCAGCTATACTTCAATTAAAAAAAAAGACAGAAGGTCACTATGAAGAAATTGTATAACTTTATTAAAGGTATGTTAGTTTCCTAGGACAGCCATAGCAAAGTGCCACAAATTAGTAGATTAAAATAACAGAAATTTATTCTGTCACAGTTCTTTCTGGCAGACATCCAATTTCAAGATGTTAGCAGGGCTGCAGTCCTTCTGAAAGCTTTAGAGGAGAATCCTTCCTCGCCTTCCTCGCCTCTTCCAGCTTCTGGTAGCTCTGGGTGTCCCTTGGCTTGCAGCTGAAGAAATTCTATTTCTGCCTCTGCCTTCATATTACCTGCCTTCTGTGTCTGTCTTCTCTTCTGTATCTTAGACACTTGCTATTAGATTTAAGACCTACCTGGATAACCCAGGGTGATAGCATCTTGAGTTCTTTAATCTGCAAAGACCTTTCTTTTTTTCAAATAAGGTCACATTTACAGGTTCCAGGGGTTCATACATGGACATATCTTTTGGGGGCCATCATAACCAAATAAATGGAGGGATGTAACATGTTCAGACTAATGATAACAACAATTATAATTTCAATTTCTGCCAAATTTATCTGACAAAATTGATTCAATGTCATATCCCCAAAGGTTTTTTAGATGGAAGTTAACTAATTGGTTCTAACAAGGGCAAATAATCAGGATACTCTTTAACAAACAAACAAACAAAAATCTGGATGAGGAGACGTGACAACTAGATATAAAAAGTTATTTCAAATTTATTTCCAATAAATGTTTTACTATACTATAAAAGATCACATGACATTGGCACAAAGATAAAGGAAACTGACCAATGGAGCAGAAATTAATGTACACATATATTGAAACCCAATATATGGAAGATGTGGCATTGAAGATCTATGGGGAAGGAATGAGTTTTAAAGAGATGTTCCTGGAGCAATAGGTTATCCACACTGAAAAAACTGAAATCAGATCCCTACCTCACATGATCTCCAAATGTCTATTCCAGATGCATTAAAGCCTTAAATGTAAAAGTCAAAACTTTAACACTGTTTGAAGAAAACACAGAAAATTATGACGACTGAGAAAGAAATGATTTATTAAGCAAGAAGTGATAGTACTAACAATAAAAGATAAAAATGATAAATGTTATTACATGAAAATTAAGAATCTTTTGTAAATGCGAAGATATCTTAAAGAGAATAAAAACATGCTGAAAACTTAGAGAAGACATTGGAACACGTACAACAAAAGACTGATATCCAGACTATATACAGAATTTCTGAAAAAACTAAAAGACCAACAAAATATACCTGTATATTATATCCACATATTACTATATGGGCTTCGCAGGTGGCAATAGTGGTAAAGAACCCATCTGCCAAAGCAGGAGATGTAAGAGATGTGGGTTCGATTCCTGGGTCAGGAAGATCCCCTGGAGGAGGGCATGGTAACCCACTCCAGTATTCTTGCCTGGAAAAATTCCATGGACAGAGGAGGCTGGCAGGCTACAGTCCATGGGGTCACAAAGAGTCGGACACGACTGAAGTGATTTGGCACAGCACAGCAGCACTTATTACTGTTATTATTGTTGTTCAGTTGCTAAGTTGTGTTTGACTCTGTGACCTTGTGGACTGTAGCATGCTAGGCTCCTCTGCCCTCCATTGTCTCCTAGAGTTTGCTCAAATTCATGTCCATTGAGTCAGTGATGCTATCTAACCATTGCATCCTCTACCTCCTTCTCCTTTTGCCTTCATTCTTTCCCAATGTCAGGGTCTTCTCCAGTGAGTTGGCTCCTCACATCAGATGGCCAAAGTATTGGAGCTTCAGCATCAGTCCTTCCAATAAATATTTCAGGGCTGATTTCCTTTAGGATTGATTGGTTAGATGTATTAAATATAATCTATATAATACATATGTAATAGAATAGCTATATCTATTAAATTCTAATATAAAGTTGGGCAAAATGCCTAAGCAGGCATTCTAAAGAGGAAATGTGAATATAAAATATGTTCAATCTCATTATTAATTGTGAAAATACAAATGAAACATTAATAATATATCACATTGGCAAAAATTTATAAATTGTATAACATTGTATTCTGCTGGGTCTGAGGGACAACAGAAACTATTGGTGGTGATAGTGGATATTGGTGTAAGCATTTTGGATTGTGGCTCAGACAGTAAAGAATCTGCAATTCAGGAGACCTGGGTTCAATCTCTGGTTTAGGAAGATCCCCTGGAGAAGGGAATGTCTACCCACTCCAGTATTCTTGCCTGCAGAATTCCATGGACAAAGGAGCCTGGAAGGCTACAGTCCATGGGGTCACAAAGAATTGAACATGACTGAGCAACTTTCATCTTTATCGTGGTATTATCTAGTAAATTTCAACTTGTACATACTGTATGACTCAGAGATTCTCTTCTCAGGAGTACATTCTGGGTCTTAGAGAACCTCTCAGCCTGTAGACAGCAGACATGTACAAGAATGTTTACAGAAGCAAGGTTTGTAATGACAAGTAACTGGAATCAGCCCACTCATCCATCAGTAGGAAAATAGATGGATGAAGATGCTGTCATAGGATGGGACATTGGAGAACCATGAAGAAGGGTGAATTGTAGCTGCTCACCTAAGCATGAAGGACTGTTTGAGACTTAATATTAAATGAAGAAAAAAAAGAATGACTTAGAGGAATATAGTAATATTTTATAATGTTTGGTGATGGTGGTTTAGTTGCTGAGTCATGACTTTTTGAGACCCTGTGGATTATAGCCTGCTAGGCTCCTCTGTCCATGCAATTTCCCAGGAAAGAATACTGGAGTAGATTGCCATTTCCTTCTCTAAGGGATCTTCCCAACCCAGGAACAGAACCCTCCTATTTTGCATTGCAGGCCGTCTACTGCTTTGCAGGTGGATTCTTTACTAGTGAGCCACCAAGGAAGCCCCAACACTTAGATTTCATAAAGTTTACAAGCAAAAAACTGAAAGACATTTTTCATTTCATAAATTGGGCATCCTGTATCCTGTATCACCTAGACTGGTGATTTGTTTCTTATATGATAGTGTACATGTTTCAGTGCCATTCTCCCAAATCATCCCATCCTCTCCCTCTCCCACAGAATCCAAAAATCTGTTCTGTACATCTGTGTCTCTTTTGCTGTCTTGCATACAGGGTTATCATTACCATCTTTCTAAATTCCATATATATGGGCAGAGTGGTGGGAGAGGGGTTCAGGATTGGGAACTCATGTACACCCGTGACGGATTCATGTCAATGTATGGCAAAACCAATACAGTAATGTAAAGTAAAAAAAATAGTAATAAAATAAAATAAAAATAAATTGGGCAGCAGGCAGAGCTACCACTGAGCAGAAGTGCAGAATTCACCTCAAGTGCAAATTTAAGGAGTCTCAAAAAACTTAGTAATCAAGATAAATCATATTTTAATACTATATTAAAAAATCAAATTAGCAAACCACAACCTTCAAGTCAGACATCTGGTTTTTCAAATTATATTGAAAGCGGGGCTGGTATTAGGGTGAGCCAAGTGAGGCAGTAAAACTACAGGATCAGTTTTACTACTGTCTTTCCCTAAAACTGTCATATTTTATTCATCATGGGATTTTTCACATTAACTTTGATTTTTAAAATATTGCATTAAAATATTATTTATCCTAATTTTGAATTTTTTGGTGCCCCCTTAAATTTCACACTGAAAGAAAAAATGTCTCACTTGGCCCCTCTCTAGCCCTGGTCCTGGTTGGTTTTATCATTAAGCTTCATCTAACTTGCAAAATGTCATATATTCTTTAAAATTTATCCAATATTTCAAAATTTTAAAATTGAGACTTCTCTGGTGGTCCAATGGTTACGAGTTTGCCTTGAAGTGCAGGGGACACAGGTTCAATTCCTGGTCGAAATAAATATTTTAAAAAATAAAATTAAAAAAAAAATAAGCAATGAGGGCTAGAGAAAGAATTTTGAGGTCACTCCAAATCTCTGTAATTTGGAATAGGTGATGCAAGTTAAAAGGATCAAAAAGGAGAAGCCAGAGAGGTAGGAAGAAAAATGAGGACTCTGGCATTTTCTAAGAGTGGAAATATTTGCCAATCTGTTGGGTCAAAGCAGCTGCTGCTATAAATAGCTAGACAATCACCTGTTAAATATGCACTTTTTCAATCACTTAGACTTTGCCTTCAGAAATCTTGTCTAATGATAGTCTAGCTGTGGGAAGAAATCACATTGTGCATTGATGCACATGAAACATAAATTATAATGTAAAATTATGAAAAGCTGTATTTTTGAGCAATCAGAGGTTTAGATATTGTCTTTAGCATTTTGAGTTGTTGACACTGAATGCTGAAATCACCTGAGAGGCTGTTGTGTCTCTACCTATCTTACTTTGCTGATTGTCTCTTATGCTTCAAGACAGCTCAAGTGCCATCTATTCTTAGATGTCTTCCTTGTGGTCAGTTTTTTCCTTCTGTTTTTCACTTGTCATGATTGGCCCCAGAACTGTGTGAAGAAACAAGTTTTTGAGGTCTGCTTTGGACAGTTGAAAGGACCAAAGTAGAAGAAAGGAAAATAGACTTAGGATCGCAGATGATTTAAGACAATGGGGCAAGCTGAAGTTTCCTGTAGGAACAACTTGTGATTGTGTCTGAGCTGGTTAAAACAGAAATATTCAAGAATATGAACTAAAATTAGAATTTAAAAGAATGAAGGGAAGAAGATAATGTACAATTTTAAGGACTGCATTCAGATGCTGGGCAAGTCACAATTTCCTTCCTCTCTTCTTCCCTTCCCTTCTTTCCCGTCAGTGTTTGTTGAACACATACAATATGCCAAGGCTGATTTAGGGACAAGAGCTGCTAAAATTAGTGAGATATGACCTGATGTGATAGCTTTGGAGTGTTATATTTTTTTTGTTGATTCTAATTTGTGTATGAGTATTTTTTCACATTATACCTTTCTGAAATTAGAGAACATTTTATAAGCATCTCATTTAAAAAAAAATGAATTTGGCTGTACCAGGTCTTATTTGTGGCATGTAGGATCTTACCAGGTGTTGAATCTGGGCCCCCTGCATTGGGAGCTCAGAGTCTTAGCCACTGGACTGTCAGGAAAGGCCTGCAATTCACAGTTTGATATCATCTTTTTTTATTATGTCTTTCAACTGAAAGTGAGTCAGATACAGTTGCCTTGGGCTTCCCAGGTGGTGCTAAAGAACCTTCCTGCTAATACAGGAGACACAACAGACCTGGGTTCAGTCCCTAGGTGAGGAAGATCCCCTGGAGGAGGGCATGGCAACCGATTCCAGTATTCCTGCCTGGAGAATCCCTTGGACAGAGGAGCCTGGTGGGCTATAGTCTATGGGGTTGCAAAGAGGTGGACTTAAGGAACTTAGCACATATGTACAGATGCAGTATTTGATAGAATCCTGTAGAAGCTTTGTCTGTCTTATCTATATCAGTTTTACCCAACAGCCCAATGTTGACATGCAGTCTCCTGCCTGGGTTTCTCTTAGAATTCCAAATAGAAAACAAGCTTGTTGCCCTGCATGGTGACCTCCATTCATATCATACCATCACTTTAGTGAACAAAGCTTAGAGAGATAAACTCTAGAGTTGCCATCTGACCACATCACTCCTTCTCTCTTTCTTCTACATCTTCCAACCTAATCACAGACAGAAAACCAATATGAGAATCTTTACTTCTCTGTGTCATAGTATCCTTAATCTGATACAAGATTCGTGGTTAAACTATAATGCTGAACAGTAGTTTCGAGTTTAGGGAGGATTTTTATACTCTTATTTATAGGAATTAATTCTTGAATGCTAAATGGGAGCATCAAGAATTTAGAAAAACTTATTAAGCAGCTATTTTGTGCCCTGAATTTATGTCTCATAAGGCTGAAAGGCTATAAGAAACATGAGGGTAGGGGTCAGGAGGGTTAACGTGTTATTTTAGTTGTAAAAATATGATCCCTTTAGTAGTCAACTCTTTGTGCATTTTTTTTTTCTTTTTTGTCTTATTGCTTTAGCTGTTGGGGGCTTCCCTTGTAAACTCAGTTGGTAAAGAATCTGCCTGCAATGCAGGAGACCCCGGTTTGATTCCTGGGTTTGGAAGATCCGCTGGAGAAGGGATAGGCTACCCACTCCAGTATTCAGGCTTCCCTGTGGCTCAATTGGTAAAGAATCCACCTGCAATGCAGGAGATCTGTGTTCGATCCCTGGGTTGGGAAGATCTCCTGGAGAAGGGAAAGGCTACCCACTCCAGTATTGTGGCCTGGAGAATTCCAAGGGCTGTATAGTCCACGGGGTCACAAAGAGTTGGACATGCCTGGGCAACTTTCACTTTAGTCCTTATATTGAGGGCAGTAGCAAATATTCCAAACGTCAATGGAAATACATCTAAGTTATACTTAACTATGGTTCTGATTGCTTTTTTGAGAGGGGGGAAAAATCCTCTTAAGTGAATTTAAAATAATGTCTTAGTTTAGAAATCATCATAAAGTAATGTTGATTTATATCAAATGCCTTTGATAGATATATGAAATCTATCGAAAAGTATCATGAAATTTTTTTGTTTAATATATTGTTATAATATTATACATTTCCTCAGAGTGAATAATCCTTGCATTACTGAAATAGATATTGTTATAGTATATTATTATTTTAAATATGCATTCGGTTTTCTGTGTTTTATTTCTGCTTTTTTCCATCTATATTAAGTGAAATTAATCTACATAGTATACGTGTGTGTGTGTATTTTCTATTCTGGTCAGATTTACTATCAACATTATGGAAGTTCTTAAAATAAATTGAGAAGCCTTATATATTTTTTTAGATGCTGTGAAGTTTCAGATTAATGCTCTGCCTTTTATAAAATGTATAACTTTAGGTGAGTTGCTTTACTTGTTTTTAAATCTCTTTTGTAAAAATGAAACACTTAAGCCTTTTCCTCCTTTGAAGTAAATTTTTATAAGCTGTATTTATTTTATATGTATTTATAATTTATATTTTCTTCTATGAATTTCAAGCATATTACCATATATATACTGAGGATTTTAAAATAAACTAGATGACCAGTAAGGAGTTAATATCCAGAATATGTAGACAACATATATGGGCAAAGAATCTAAAAGAGAGTGGGTATATGTATATGTATAAATGATTAACTTTATTGTATACTTGAAACACAACATTGTAAATCAACTATATTTTGATAAAAATTAAAAAACAAAACCAAAACCATATAAACAGCTCATAGAGCTCAACATTAAGAAAGCAACCTGATTTAAAAAAATGAGCAAAAGAACTGAATAGACATTTTTCCAAAGAAGACATACTGATGGCCAACAGGCACATAAAAAGATGCTCAACACTGTTAATCAGAGGAATAAAAATGAAGACTTCAGTGAGATACCACCTCACACCTGTCAGAATGGTCAGAATGGCTATCATCAAGAAAACCCGCAAATAATAAATGCTGATGAGGGTGTGGAAAAAAGGGAACCCTCATACACTGTTGGTGGGAATGTAAATTGGGGCAGCTACTATGGAAGACACTATGGAGGTTTCTAGAACTACTATGAGTGAAAGCGAGTGAAAGTCGCTCAGTCGTGTCCGACTCTCTGTGACCCTGTAGACTATACAGTCCATAGAATTCTCCAGGCCAGAATATTGGAGTGGGTAGCCTTTCCCTTCTCCAGGGGATCTTCCCAACCCAGGGATCGAACCCAGGTCTCCCACATTGCAGGCAGATTCTTTACCAGCTGAGCTATCAGGGAACTACTATATGACCCAGCAATTCCACTCTGGGATATATCCAAGAGAAATAAAAACACTAATTCAAAAAGATACATGCACTCCAATGTTCATAGCAACATTATTTATAATAGTCAAGACATAGAAGCAACGTAATTGTCCAACAGATAAATGAATAAAAAAGATGTGGTGTCTATATATATGTGTTTTCTCTATATATACATACACACCATGGAATGCTACTCAGCCATAAAAAAAACAACTAAATTTTGTTATTTGCAACAACATGGGTGAACTTACAGGGTATTATGCTTAGTGAAAAAAGTCAGATAGAGAGAGAAATACTGTTTGATATCACGTATATGTAGAATCTAAAAAAAAAACCCAAACTAGTGCATATAACAAAAAGGAACAGACTCACAGATTTAGAGAATAGACTAGTGGCTTGGATTCCAATTCACTGATTTGTTTGAAACTAAAAAAACAAGTTTTCTTTTTTCTCCATTTTAACTAGTTTATTCTTGTGTTCAGTATGTAAAATCCTCTTCAACTAATCAGTGAATTTCCAAAAGTTCATACAGGAATATTTAATCTCATTACTCAGATCATTACTCAGATTATTTTTTGACTTGTGCTCTCTTTTCCTATTTTCAGTTATTCACTGAATTAAAGAGAGAAATCAAAGTTTGTCCAGTATTGGTGGTCTAAATGCTTTGGAGCTAATATTGGTTTGAAGTTCTGGACCAACTAAACCTAAAGTTAGCTGCAGTCCCACTGTTTCTCTGGCAGAGTTGCCTTTATTTGGAAAGAACTATGGCAGCCTTTCTATTTATTGCCAGCATGGCATTTCATCTTCAGTGTTCTGTTCAGTTCAGTTCCGTCGCTCAGTCGTGTACGACTCTTTGCAACCCCATGGACTGTAGCACCTCAGGCTTCCCTGTCCTTCACCATCTTCCGGAGTTTGCTGAAACTGATGTCCATCGAGTCGGTGATGCCATCCAACCATCTCATCCTCTTGTCCCCTTCTCTTCCTGCCTTTGATCTTTCCCAGCATCAGGGTCTTTTCTAATGAGTCAGTTCTTCACATCAGGTGGCTAAAGTATGGAGTTTCAGCTTCAGCATCAGTCCTTCCAGTGAATATTCAGGACTGATTTCCTTTAGGATTGACTGGTTGCATCTCCTTGCAGTGTAAGATATTTGAAAGGACCCCAAGGTCTCTGCTCCTTGTGGCTCTGACATGCAGTGCATGGTTCATAGGAGCCCCTTATAAAGTCACTAATGGCCTATTATTACCTCCAGCCCTTGCTACTACAATGAAGGTCATAGTCAAAGTTTGCTGAGGTCTCTTTTCATTTAATTTCCAGACTTCAAAGAAACCTGGAGTGATAGGTCTTTTCTTTATGGTCTCATCTTTATGGTATGTAGCAAAGATTCCTTCATTTGTTAATTACCAGCATTGCTATGTTTTCTATTTATGATAGCTATAGGTTATTTCAGTAGAAAACATGGATAGAATATAAGGTAGTTAAATGTATCCTCAAGTCACCAATTTTAGCTGAAAGCCATCTCTGCCTTTCTGAAATCTGGGACAGCTAGCAAATCAACACCCACATGTACTAGTAATGGCTGGCAGAGTAAGGAATCGGGGGCAGGAGATTTATGCCCTATATTTATTCCATTTCTCAGTCATCACCTACAAGCAGATGTCTTCTCCAAGAACACCAATTCAGTGGCCAAGAGTATCTTAGAAAGAGGAAGCCAAGATATTTTCCATAATGCTTCATCTTCAGTGTTTTTGGTATTTCAAAGTCACCAGACGAATTAACGCTTCGATAATGACCTTCTGCTTTCTTCAATCCCATCTATTGCTGCTGTCAGGGTCCTTCAGAAACACAGGTAGATATCCTTATAACATCTCCATGCTACACTCTGCAAACCATTTCTTGTTAATAAGATTTAATTTCAGGTGGATGAAAATTTAAATAATTTCTCCCACATGTAAATTTTCTTTTTTTAAATTTAGATTGTCAGCATCCCATTGCATATTCCTGTCAACCAGACAAAGGAATTTTGGCAAACCTGCTCAGATTTTAACAGTGACATCAAGTTTTCTTTTAAAATTCTAGAAACACATACTTAGCCTATCATTTTATATTTTAGGTTTTATTTTCCATATAATTTTTTTCCTCAGGTACTGGCTGTATTTCCTCTCATTTTCCACTAACTACTGTGTATTAACAGTAAGCAGAGCTCAAATGCACAGAGTTAGGAGCAAAACTTTTGGAAGCTTAACATTTGACCAGAGCCTTGAAACTTCAGCAAGAACAATGCCCAGACTTCAGTTATTTCTGGGAGGTACATGTAAGATAGGACACTTGAGTGGACAAGTCTGTTAAAAGCTGAGGTATCATGCACATGCTACTTTGGGGACTACTTAGCAGAAACACCTAGATGGGGTGACACTTTTCTGAGTGTATCCAGTTTTACTCACAGGAAGATTACCAGGAGCTATTTTATTGCTAACAATTATGAGGAAAACCGGAAGCCTTCTAAATCTGTAGAGCACCTAACAAATTTGACCAGAGTAATAGAGTGCTACTGGTGTTACCAGAGATCTCTTCAAGAAAATTAGAGATACCAAGGGAATATTTCATGCAAAGATGGGCTAGATAAAGGACAGAAATGGTATGGACCTAACAGAAGCAGAAGATATTAAGAACAGGTGGCAAGAATACACAGAAGAACTGTACAAATATGATCTTCATAACCAAGATAATCACGATGGTGTGATCACTCACCTAGAGCCAGACATCCTGGAATGTGAAATCAAGTGGGCCTTAGAAATCATCACTATGAACAAAGCTCATGGAGGTGATGGAATTCCAGTAGAGCTATTTCAAATCCTGAAAGATGATGCTGTGAAGGTGCTGCACTCAATATGCCAGCAAATATGGAAAACTCAGCAGTGGCCACAGGACTGGAAAAGGTCAGTTTTCATTCTAATTTCAAAGAAAGGCAATGCCAAAGAATACTCTACCGCACAATTGCACTCATCTCACACGCTAGTAAAGTACTGCTCAAAATTCTCTAAGCCAGGCTTCAGCAATACATGAACCGTGAACTTCCAGATGTTCAAGCTGACTTTAGAAAAGGGAGAGGAACCAGAGATCAAGCAAAAAAGCAAGAGAGTTCCAGAAAAACATGTATTTCTGCTTTATTGTATATGCCAAAGCCTTTGACTGTGTGGATCACAATAAACTGTGGAAAATTCTGAAAGAGATGGGAATACCAGACCACCTGACCTGCCTCTTGAGAAACCTACATGCAGGTCAGGAAGCAACAGTTAGAACTGGACATGGAACAACAGACTGGTTCCAAACAGGAAAAGGAGTACGACAAGGCTGTATATTGTCACCCTGCGTATTTAACTTATATGCAGAGTACATCATGAGAAACGCTGGGCTGGAAGAAGCACAAGCTGGAATCAAGATTGCTGGGAGAAATATCAATAACCTCAGATATGCAGATGACACCACCCTTATGGCAGAAAGTGAAGAGGAACTAAAAAGCCTCTTGATGAAAGTGAAAGTGGAGAGCGAAAAAGTTGGCTTAAAGCTCAACATTCAGAAATTGAAGATCATGGCATCTGGTCCCATCACTTCATGGGAAATAGATGGGGAAACAGTGGCAGGCTTTAATTTTTTGAGCTCCAAAATCACTGCAGATGGTGACTGCAGCCATGAAATTAAAAGACGCTTACTCCTTGGAAGAAAAATTATGACCAACCTAGACAGCATATTCAAAAGCAGAGACATTACTTTGCCGACTAAGGTCCATCTAGTCAAGGGTATGGTTTTTCCAGTGGTCATGTATGGATGTGAGAGTTGGACTGTGAAGAAGGCTGAGCACCGAAGAATTGATGCTTTTGAACTGTGGTGTTGGAGAAGACTCTTGAGAGTCCCTTGGACTGCAAGGAGATCCAGCAGTCCATCCTAGGTGTCCATTGGAAGGATTGATGCTGAAGCTGAAACTCTAATACTTTGGCCACCTTATGCAAAGAGTTGACTCATTGAAAAAGACTCTGATGCTGGGAGGAATTGGGGGCAGGAGGAGGGGACTACAGAGGATGAGATGGCTGGATGGCATCAGTGACTCGATGGACATGAGTTTGGGTGAACTCTGGGAGTTGGTGATGGACAGGGAGGCCTGACACGCTGCGGTTCATGGGGTCGCAAAAGGTCGGACATGACTGAGTGACTGAACTGAACTGAACTGAACTGATGTTACAGTGGTTATTAATGTTCAGTAAACATTTATTGATTGATTACTGTATTTCAGTCACTTGCCAAAAGCAAAGTCTACTAAGATGGGTAAAACCTGATCACCAAAAAACTAATCATTTAAGGGATAAGAATGAGGTGCCTTTAGAGTTCTGTGATTCTACCAGTTGTGTTTCATCCAACTCCTTATTGATTTTTTCAAATGTATTATTTTAGAAAATTTCAAACATAAATAAAAGTAGAGAAAATAATATAATGAATCTGATGTATTCATCACTTATCTTAAAAATTATTAATATATGGTCATGCTTTTCTTATCTCTATTTCCTCAATTCTTCATTCGTTAAGATTATTTTGAAGTAAATCCTGAACTTCATATAATTTCCTCTGTAAATATTTCAATATGTATCTCTAGAAAATAAATCTTTTTTTAAAACATACCCATGCCATTATCATCCCGTGAAACAAATTTAGAATAATTCAGCAATATTATCACATAAATGTTTATACTGAACTGATAGCTTGCCCTATTTTTAAAAACTTTATTTTATATTTTTTTGAATCACAATCCAAATAAGGTCCATAGTTTGCCAATGACTGATTGCTTTATTGTTTCTTTTAATCTATTGTATCTTTCTACATCTTTCTTTCTTTTTTTTTCTTGAATATTTTTAATGTTTATCTTATAGTTTCCCACAATGTAGATTCTGCAAATTATATCTCCACGGTATATTTAAAATATTTCTTTATTTACTGTTTTTTTGTATAAATTGACAGTTAAATTAATAGACTTGATATGCTTCAGGTTAGAGTTCTAATTTTATTCTTGTTTTTGTTTTTTGACACTACTTCATTGGTGGTGTGTTTTTCTGTCACGAGAAAAACAACATCTTAGGGTCTTTCTTTTTGTGACTTTCATTAGAAATTATAAAATGGTAGTACAATTCTATTATTCCTTTTTCATTTACCTTTTGGAATACTTCTATACAGAGAAACTTCCCCTCATCAACTATTTGGGTATCTTGTAATTTGGCCTGGATAAGGAGGGTGGGAAAGACTGATTCTCACCCTTTATTTATCAGATTTCAAAATAATTAGACATTCCCCTGGCATCTTTTAAAGGTTACCAATCAATTTGGTTTTAGTATAATTATAAACTCATGGTTTTAAACATACATAAAGTATTTCAGTTCATTGAAGATATTATGCTTATTGATGCTAAAATCTATTTTAGCCTGGCATAATTAATTTAGATTGACTCATGAGTACTTGGCAAAACACTGGTGGTCTTCAATGGTTTCCTTGCCTTTTTCATTGTTGGTTTGTTTTTTACAAATTATTATTATTATTCCTGTTATCATTATTGGCCCACTGCCTGGCTTGTGAGATCTTGGTTCCTCAATTAGGGATTGAACCCAGGTACCCCTGCATTGGGAGCGGGGAGTCCTAGCCACTGGACCACCTGGAAAGTCCCAGAATCAGTCATAATTCTTGCCAGCCAACTCTAACAATCTGTGGCTTTAGCTTTGATAAGCCCCTGACCCTTTCTCTTCACTGGAACACTCTTTCAGATTTACCCAAATGGCAATTCCTAAAACCCCAAAGAACCCTCTTTGTTTTTTGCAGCCTCAGTACTGATTATTGTTTGACAAGAATAACAGGTAGGCTGAAAAATCATTAATACCATCATAAGGCTGACAATGAAGAGATTTGCCCACAATCAACTTGGTTACAAAGATACTTTCAATGGAGAAGTGGCATGAAAATACACCATTTCCTGGCATAAGGAAGGGAAATAAATTGCCTTCTATCCTCTGAGTCTTTGACTGAGACTCCCTGTAGTAAAAAAAAAAAAAAAACAGGTTAAAAAAAGAAAAGCAAGCAGAATTTTAATAACATGTATACCTCCTATATTCACGGTAGATCTCAGGAAAACTGATTAACTCCTCTAAATAGCCTAAGACACTACTTTAAATATCATCTTCAGCTAGTGACAAAAGAAAGATATTTGGATTGAGGGGGGAGCTGGTAATGGGAAGATACCAGAAAAATAAGGGTAAGATATGTTATGCAGATTTAAATTTCTTCTCCACTGATGAGATTCTTATGATTTAGTCATTGTTCCATTCTTGGTTCAGAGAGGGAGTTGTTTAGTTGCCTAGTCGTGTCTGACTCTTTGTGACCCCATGGACTGCAGCACACCAGGCCTCCTTGTCTCTTACCATCTCCCAAAGTTTGCCCAAGTTCATGTCATGTCAGAGAGGGAGACACACTTACAAATGGAGATTTTCTTTATAAATGTAAATTTCCCTTACAAAAGGGTAACTTCTACTGTGTTTTCAGAGCTTTCCTTGGATTTGCTGTTTCTCGGAATAATCAACTCAAGACAATGCTTATGTCAAAGAGATGTATTTTGGGGACACTTTGTACTACCCATCACTGAATTTGTTTGATGGACTAATAGAGTTGCTGCAAGAGTCTTTGGTTTATGAGTGAATTTATGTATATGGCCTGAAAAACAAGATTAGATTTCTTCCAGGGTGCCATAACACTTTAGTGTTCTTACCATTCATTTAGCACATATTATTTATTGGTGGTTTTTGAAAGTTCTTATTTACCAAGTGTGTTAGTGTCTTAGGTCGGCAGTAACAAATTACCACAAACTGGGTGGCTAGAGGGCACTTCCCTGCTGGCTCAGACAGTTATTTTTTTATTTTATTTATTTATTTTTTAATTTTTATTTTAACTTTAGTTTACTTTACATTACTGTATTGGTTTTGCCAAACATTGACATGAATTCACCACGAGTGTACAAGTGTTCCCAAACATGAATCCCCTCCCACCTCCCACCCCATGCCCTCCCTCTGGATCCTCTCCTTGCACCAGTCCCAAGCATCCTGCATTCTGCATCTGATATCGACTGGTGATTCGTTTCTTACTTGATAGTATACTTGTTGCAATGCCATTCTCCCATCTCATCCCACCCTCTCCCTCTCTCTCTCCCCCAGAGTCCAAAAGTTCTCTCTATAGATCTGAGTCTCTTTTGTTGTCTCGCATACAGGGTCATCGTCCCCATCTTTCTAAATTCCATATATATGCGTTAGTATACTGTATTGGTGTTTTTCTTTCTGGCTTACTTCACTCTGTATAATCGGCTCCAGTTCCATCCATCTCCTTAGAACTGATTCAAATGTATTTTTTTTAATGGCTGAGTAATACTCCATTATGTATATGTACCACTGGCTCAGACAGTTAAAAATCCGCTTGTAATGCAGGAGACCTGGGATTGATCCCTGGGTTGGGAAGATCCCCTGGAGGAGGGCATGGCTATTCACTGCAGTTTTCTTGTCTGTAGAATCCCCTGGACTGAGGAGTCTGGCAGACTACAGTCCATGGGTCACAAACAGTTGGACGTGACTGAATGACTAAGCATGCACTGGTGATTTAAGACGACAAACATGTATTCTTTCAGTTCTGGAGGTCAGAAGTTGGAAATCAAGCTGTTGACTAGGCCATCCTCTTCCTGAAGGCTCTAGAGGAGGATTTTCCCTTGCCTTTCTTCTTCCTTCTGGTGGTTGCCAGCAATCCTTGCCTTTCCTTGGCTTGTAGCCACATCACTTCAAGCTCTCTTTCCATCTTCACATGGCCTCTTCCCTGTGTCTTTGTTCTAATTTCCCTCTTCTTTTAAGGACACCAGCAGTTGTTTAGGGCCCAACCTAATTCAATATGACCTCATCTTAACCTGATAACGTGTGCAAAGACTCTATTTCCAAGTAAAGTCACATTCAGGGGTACTGGAGATTAGGCTTGAATTTATCTTTTTGGGGGACACAAACTTAATCCAAGCCACAGCAGCATTTTGTCTTACCTGTGTGACAGTGTATCTAGAAGATTGAGATTAATGGGACACCTGTTGAGGGCAAGTACTTGAAATGTCTGCTTCTCTAGTGATCAGAGCAAATTTCCAATGCATTTGAAGAGTCACAAAGTGATCTTTCTCGGTTACGCACCACAGGTACTTCATTTAAAAAAAATTGAGTGAGCAAATATTATTTTACCACCCCTTTAGTGTGGTTTAATTGGTCTGATGTAGGCTCCAGGAATTTGCCTTCTTATCAAGTTCTCAAATGATGCTGACTCAGCCAACCCAAGACAATTTTTTAGGATTTGGACCAAAAAAAGATATTTTCAGAGGGGAGTATTTTATCAATTACATTGTTTATAATTGCCAACTCATGATGATAATAAAACAGAAACCGCCTTCTAATTACTTGTATTATTCTTTTAGATTTCTAGGGACCATGCTGGCTGCCACAGGTGGACTGATTACAAAGTACTTCCCACCGCCCCCCACCCCCGCCCCCAGCATGTGGCATCACCTGCGTGTAACTCTAGACTTCAGTGGGGGAGGGGGAATTTCACAGCAGCTTTGTCTTCTAGGTCAATAACAGTATTCCAGCAGCAACAGACAAATGTTATCTCTTGAACTTCATAGGACTGATGTAAAACAATGACCCTGGTACAGAACTGAACTCAGGTTGACTGACTCACAGCAAAGGCAGTGTACTGACATGGGCTGTGATGAAGGAAAGCACAGTGTTTATTGCAGGGTGCCAAGCCAGGAGAATATAGTGCTCAAAGGATCCAAACTCCCCAGTGGCTTTTAGGAAAGGATTTTCAAAGGCAACACTTGGGATGAGTTTTACAGTGTGATTGTTCATGGACATTCTTCTGTTTGGTTGATGGTGAGGTAACAGGGTGACATTTTGGGAATCTTAACTGTCAATCTTTTGGTTTCAACCAGTTTGGAGTATACATGCTTGTGGTCAGCCTGTAGTCACCATTCTCCAGCTGCATGGGGGGTAGAGTGGGGTAGGGTGGGGAGCAGGGGATGAGGTATCAATTTCTACAGAACAACTAAAAAAACTGTGTTACTTATATCCCTTAAGGAGGAACTAGAAGTTCTGTGACTCTATTTTAGTGCTGAACTATTGTTTAAGCTATGATTTCAGAGGAGCCATCCCATGCTGAAGGTCAGGAAGGGCAGCAGGAGGAGATACCCCTCATCCAAGGTAAAGAGCAGCAGCTGTGCTTTGCTGGAGCAGCTCTGAAGAGATACCCCACGCCCAAGTTAAGAGAAACCCAAGTAAAATGGTAGGTGTTGCAAGAGGGCATCAGTGGACAGACACATTGAAACCATACTCACATAAATCTAGTCAATCTAATCACACTAGGACCACAGCCTTGTCTAACTCAATGAAACTAAGTCATGCCTGCGGGGCAACCCCAGACAGGTGGGTCATGGTGGAGAGGTCTGACAGAATGTGGTCCGCTGGAGAAGGGAATGGCAAACCACTTCAGTATTCTTGCCTTGAGAACCCCATGAACAGTATGAAAAGGCAAAATGATAGGATACTGAAAGAGGAACTCCCCAGGTCAGTAGGTGCCCACCCAATGTGCTACTGGTGGTCAGTGGAGAAATAAATCCAGAAAGAATGAAGGAATGGAGCGAAAGCGAAAACAATACCCAGCTGTGGATGTGACTGGTGATAGAAGCAAGCTCTGATGATGTAAAGAGCAATATTGCATAGGAACCTGGATAGGATTCATGGATAGGTCCATGAATCAAGCCAAATTGGAAGTGGTCAGACAGGAGATGGCAAGAGTGAACGTTGACATTCTAGGAATCAGCGAACTAAAATGGACTGGAATGGGTGAATTTAACTCAGATGACCATTGTATCTACTACTGCGGGCAGGAATCCCTCAGAAGAAATGGAGTAGCCATCGTGGTCAACAAAAGAGTCCGAAATGCAGTACTTGGATGCAATCTCAAAAATGACAGAATGATGTCTGTTCGTTTCCAAGGCAAACCATTCAATATCACAGTAATCCAGGTCTATGCCCCAACCAGTAATGCTGAAGAAGATGAAGTTGAATGGTTATATGAAGACTTACAAGACCTTTTAGAACTAACACCCAAAAAAGATGTCCTTTTCATTATAGGGGACTGGAATGCAAAAGTAGGAAGTCAAGAAACACCTGGAGTAACAGGCAAATTTGGCCTTGGAATGTGGAATGAAGCAGGGCAAAGGCTAATAGAGTTTTGCCAAGAAAATGCACTGGTCATAGCCAACATCCTCTTCCAAAAACACAAGAGAAGACTCTACACGTGGACATTATCAGATGGTCAACACCGAAATCAGAATGATTATATTCTCTGCAGCAAAAGATGGAGAAGCTCTATACAGTCATTAAAAACAAGACCAGGAGCTGACTGTGGCTCAGATCATGAACTCCTTATTACCAAATTCAGACTCAAATTCAAGAAAGCAGGGAAAACTGCTAGACCATTCAGGTATGACCTAAATCAAATCCCTTATGTTTATACAGTAGAAGTGAGAAATAGATTTAAGGGCCTAGATCTGATAGATAGAGTGCCTGATGAACTATGGAATGAGGTTCATGACATTGTACAGGAGACAGGGATCAAGACCATCCCCATGGAAAAGAAATGCAAAAAAGCAAAATGGCTGTCTGGGGAGGCCTTTACAAATAGCTGTGAAAAGAAGAGAGGCGAAAAGCAAAGGAGAAAAGGAAAGATATAAGCTTCTGAATGCAGAGTTCCAAAGAATAGCAAGAAGAGATAAGAAAGCCTTCTTCAGTGATCATTGCAAATAAATAGGGGAAAACAACAGAATGGGAAAGACTAGAGATCTCTTCAAGAAAATTAGAGACACCAAGGGAACATTTCATGCAAAGATGGGCTCAATAAAGGACAGAAATTGTATGGACCTAACAGAAGCAGAAGATATTAAGAAGAGATGGCTAGAATACACAGAAGAACTGTACAAAAAGGATCTTCACGACCCGGATAATCACAATGGTGTGATCACTCATCTAGAGCCAGACATCTGGAATGTGAAGTCAAGTGGGCCTTAGAAAGCATCACTACAAACAAAGCTAGTGGAGGTGATAGCATTCCAGTTGAGCTATTTCAAATCCTGAAAGATGATGCTGTGAAAGTGCTGCAAATTTGGAAAACTCACCAGTGGCCACAGGACTTGAAAAGGTGAGTTTTTATTCTAATCCCAAAGAAAGGCAATGCCAAAGAATGCGCAAACTACCACACAATCGCACTCATCTCACATGCTAGTAAAGTAATATTCAAAATTCTCCAAGCCAGGCTTCAGCAATACGTGAACCATGAATTTCCTGATGTTCAAGCTGGTTTTAGCAAAGGCAGAGGAACCAGAGATCAAATTGCCAACATCTGCTGGATCATGGAAAAAGCAAGAGAGTTCCAGAAAAACATCTCTTTCTGCTTTATTGACTATGCCAAAGCCTTTGACTGTGTGGATCACAATAAACTGTGGAAAATTCTGAAAGAGATGGGAATACCAGACCACCTGACCTGCCTCTTGAGAGATCTATGCAGGCCAGGAAGCAACAGTTAGAACTGGACATGGAACAACAGCTGCTGCTACTGCTGCCAAGTCGCTTCAGTCCTGTCCAACTGTGTGCGACCCCATACACGGCAGCCTACCAGGCTCCCCAGTCCCTGGGATTCTCCAGGCAAGAACACTGGAGTGGGTCGCCATTTCTTTCTCCAATGCATGAAAATGAAAATGAAAGTGAAGTCGCTCAGTCGTGTCTGACTTCTCGACCCCATAGACTGCAGCCTACCAGGCTCCTCTGCCCATGGGATTTTCCAGGCAAGAGTACTGGACTGGGGTGCCATTGCCTTCTGACTTGTTCCAAATAGGAAAAGGAGTACGTCAAGGCTGTGTATTGTCACCCTGCTTATTTAACTTCTATGCAGAGTCCATCATGAGAAACACTGGACTGGAAGAAACACAAGCTGGAATCAAGATTGCTGGGAGAAATATCAATAACCTCAGATATGCAGATGACACCACCCTTATGGCAGAAAGTGAAAAGGAACTAAAAAGCCTCTTGATGTAAGTAAAAGAGGAGAGTGAAAAAGTTGGCTTACAGCTCAACATTCAGAAAACGAAGATCATGGTATCCGGTCCCATTACTCCATGGGAAATAGATGGAGAAACAGTGGAAACAGTGTCAGACTTTATTTTTTTGGGTTCCAAAATCACTGCAGATGGTGATTGCAGCCATGAAATTAAAAGACGCTTACTCCTTGGAAGAAAAGTTATGACCAACCTAGATAGCATATTCAAAAGCGGAGACATTACTTTGCCGACTAAGGTCCGTCTAGTCAGGGCTATGGTTTTTCCAGTAGTCATGTATGGATGTGAGAGTTGGACTGTGAAGAAGGCTGAGTGCTGAAGAATTGATGCGTTTGAACTGTGGTGTTGGAGAAGACTCTTGAGAGTCCCTCGGACTGCAAGGAGATCCAACCAGTCCATTCTGAAGGAGTTCAGCCCTGGGATTTCTTTGNTGAAAAGGAACTAAAAAGCCTCTTGATGTAAGTAAAAGAGGAGAGTGAAAAAGTTGGCTTACAGCTCAACATTCAGAAAACGAAGATCATGGTATCCGGTCCCATTACTCCATGGGAAATAGATGGAGAAACAGTGGAAACAGTGTCAGACTTTATTTTTTTGGGTTCCAAAATCACTGCAGATGGTGATTGCAGCCATGAAATTAAAAGACGCTTACTCCTTGGAAGAAAAGTTATGACCAACCTAGATAGCATATTCAAAAGCGGAGACATTACTTTGCCGACTAAGGTCCGTCTAGTCAGGGCTATGGTTTTTCCAGTAGTCATGTATGGATGTGAGAGTTGGACTGTGAAGAAGGCTGAGTGCTGAAGAATTGATGCGTTTGAACTGTGGTGTTGGAGAAGACTCTTGAGAGTCCCTCGGACTGCAAGGAGATCCAACCAGTCCATTCTGAAGGAGTTCAGCCCTGGGATTTCTTTGGAAGAAATGATGCTAAAACTGAAACTCCAGTACTTTGGCCACCTCATGCGAAGAATTGACTTATTGGAAAAGACTCTGATGTTGGGAGGGATTGGGGGCAGGATAAGAAAGGGACGACCGAGGATGAGATGGCTGGATGGCATCACGGACTTGATGGACGAGTCTGAGTGAACTCCAGGAGTTGGTGATGGACAGGGAGGCCTGGCGTGCTGCGATTCATGGGGTCGCAAAGAGTCGGACACGACTGAGCGACTGAACCGCACTGAACTTGACTGCTTTCCCTCTGTTTCTGCATTCCTTCACTTGTCTAGTTATTAACAGTTTGAATCTGCTATTTGGAATTTGTGGAAGGCCCAGGAGACTAAAGTCTTTTTCCAATAACAAGGAATGAAGGACACAGAAGTGTTTTTCTACTTGGGAAGGCCCTGCAGGGTCCTGCTTGGTTTAGTACCCCCTTTTCTTTGCTATTTCTCAGTCTTGATGGGAGCAGGGGCAAGACAAGAAAGGGCATAAATTTATGGATAGAGAGATTAATCATAGGCTTAGCAGGGGAACTTGGTTTTAGGGGGACTCGTGTGTGACTGGTGTGACTAGGAAGCCATGACATTATAGAATTGATGGAAAGTCCTCTTTTCTATTTATTGTCTGCTGTCTACCATCTCTCTTTCGTTGGAAGAGCCTTCTTAGACAATACAGGTAGTGGAATGCCCAATGGACATACTGGACTGACAACAATGCAATGATTAGTTGAAAATAAAAAGAAGCAAAAATAAGAAAATTATGTGAGCACAGTGTTTCTGAATCTGCAGAAAAGGCAATACTAGTGATTTCTAGGCTGTACTAGCATACAGATACAGGACCAGTAGTGCACATCCTTGTGCCTGACAAGGCATTTAGCACCATTGGATTTGCTTCAGTGCTGGTGATCCTGTTCTGCCCATCACAGACTTCTCTCTGATTTTCAGCGCTTCAGTTTCTTTGGAACAAGCTTGCTTGATAAACACTTCTTGGGACGTGGAGACTCAATTACACAAAATGCAGAAACAGGTGCAGGGGAAGAAAAATAATTTTCCTTCTACCCCTCTAGATTTTTGATTGAGACCCCCCTGTAAGAAGAGACAGATTAACAGGAGAAAAGCAAACAGAAGTTTTATAACATATTTACCTCCTGTACACATAGGAGATACCCAAGAAACTATATAATGCCCAGAAATGGCCCAGACCACCACCTTAAATACATTTCCAGCTACAGCCAAAAGAAGGTTTTGGGAGAAAGGGGTGGGCAATTATGTGAGGTTATCAAGCAAAGTTTGGAAAACAAAAATTTGATTGCTATGCAGGTTTAAATGCCTTCTCCACTGATGCATTTCTTATAATTTAGTCATCTTTCCCTTCCTGGTACATAGAAGGAGTCATTTTTTAAAATGGAGATTTCCCTTCAGTTCAGTTCAGTCAGTGTCTGACTCTTTGTGACCCCATGGACTGAAGCATGCCAGGCTTTCCTGTCCATCACCAACTCCCAGAGATTAAAAGGGAGATTTCCCTTATAAGCATAAATTTCCCTTACAAAAGGGAAGCTCACTCATTTTCAGAGTTTTTCCTATGTCTTCTGTTTCTTAAAAATAACCAGCTCAAGATAATCCTCCTGACAAATAGATGTATTTTGGCACAGCATATTCTTGCTTTCCTTCACAGGCCAACTGGTCTACAGAAGTATCTCCCTCTTCAGGATTATTTCTTGATTTATTTGATTTTCATTGGCTTTGTTCATGGGGTCTCTACCTCAAAGCACCTTTAGGAATACTTTTACTCTTAATAATAATTACCTCCCTGGTCCAGTAGCATTCTCTCAAGGGTTTTAGAAGCTTGCACATAGCTGTTGGCCAGCCAAAAAATGGTCTCTTTCAGACTGGAAGGATAAAAAGATCCAAGGAAAGAAAAAACATCAGGATTATGAACCTGATATCACCTCCTGAAAAATGTATACCAAAGAGGCAATTATAACCTGGAATAACCTTTCACATCATCTCTGGTCAAACCTCATGCTTGGCCAGAGGTTGATCAAAAGGTAGAAATGTCACACTGAACTCTCATGAACCTTTCTTGGTAGACTGTGGACCACTGATCCTGGGAAACTATATCAGAAAAATGAAGGTTAACTTTTAGGCTTTATATTCTTATTAATATTGCATCAGCCCAGAAGTCAGACCACCTGGACAACCAGTTTGTGATTGCCAATAACACAAGTGATGTCCTATTCTTATGTAACCCCAGCCAATCAGATGTTTTTATTCCTTATTTTCCTTGTCCCCTATTTTTCATCTAGAAAAGCTTCCTTCCTTCTGCCACACATTTCAATTCTCCACACTCCTGAGTGTGGAGACTTTCTACTTCATGAAGTGTTAAAAATTTGTCTGTGGGACTTCCCTGGCAGTCCAGTGGTTATAACTCCACTCTTCTAATATACAGGGCACAGGCTCAATCTTTGGTTGGGGAATTAGGATCCTACATTCTGTGCGGCATGGCCAAAAGAAAAAAAAAATTGTATTGCATAAATTGTCTTTTTAAAATCATCTTAACAGCACATATTGGACATTTAAAATTACTGATCTATGCTAGGTCTTCCCAAATGCAGTTCAGTTCAGTCACTCAGTCGTGTCTGACTCTTTGCAACCCCATGGACTGCAACATGCCAGGCTTCCCTGTCTATCACCAACACCTGGAGCTTGCTCAAACTCATGTCCATCGAGTTGGTGATGCCATCCAACCATCTCATCCTCTGTTGTCCCCTTCTCCTCCTGCCTCCGATCTTTCCCAGCATCAGGGTCTTTTCTAATGAGTCAGTTCGTCACATCAGATGGCTAAAGTATTGGAGTTTCAGCTTCAGCATCAGTCCTTCCAAAGAATATTTAGGACTGATTTCCTTTAGGATGAACTGGTTGGAGCTCCTTGCAGTCCAAGTGACTCTCAAGAGTCTTCTCCAATACCACAGTTCAAAAGCATCAATCCCAAATGCAGAGCAAGAATTCAGCTTTCATAATAACCAGAGCAATGCTCAAAAAAATATAGAGCTTTAGGTTAAGACAGATCTAGTGAACCAGAATTGCTGGGATATGGAGTCTGAGAATTTGTATTAAAGTCCCTCAGGATGATTCTGTTGCTCAGCTAGGATTGGGGACTGGTAGTATAACATGAAACATATGAAAAGAATTTATTTTAACCCACAGAGACATTGAAGACATCCTGTTCCTCAGCATTTACTTTCTTTCCTTTGACTTTTCTAAAACAATATCCATAAATAAATATTGAAAGCAAAGAGATTATTGACATCATTGCTATGTATCATGCCTCGAGTTTGAGAATGTTTCTGAGTTCTCGTTGATGTTTGGCAGTCTTGCCAGCACATCCTAAATTAAATCAGATAGCTGCTTCTCTTAGCAGGGCATTGGAATGACTCCAGCTAAGAACTGATCCAGTAACAAACAACTTAATTTATGATGGTATAAAAAGCCTCAGCCTCAGAATATCTGTAATTAGGAAGAATCCAGTTGAGATTGAGGTGTGCTAAAATGAATGCTGTCCTCTCCTTCCTTTGCACATTGCACACATGCACATACCCACTTCTTATTGTCATAGATTCTCACAGCTAGGATACTCCATGAAAAATCATTTGGTCTATCATATGGACTTTTAGGCTTTTTAAGTGAATAAAATATCCTGAAATTGTGATAATCCTAAGGTATGAAGATGCCCCAACAGCCTTGAAAGGATGGAGGAACTCAAGATAAAGTAGAGTCCTTTATACAGATGTTCATGGCACTGTCCACACTCTGGCATGTTCTTAAACTAAAATGGACTCATTGATAGGGGCCCACCCCCTACCCCTACCCCCAGCTCTACCTAGCCTGCCTTTCTGAATCACTTAGGCTTAGCTTCAGGTATGTATGACACAGATCCCTACATACTAATAATCTAGATTAAGATAGAATTTTTCTTTCTCTCCCAAGTAAACAAAGTTCTAAGGTAAGCAGTCCAAGGCTGCTGTGGTGAGGCCACCATTAACGGGGACCTTGACTCTTTTTGGTTGCTTTGTTCTTCTCAAAAGGCGGCTTTTCTTTCACACTCTAAGTAAGAAGCCTGAGTTCCAGGAAGCAGGTCAACAGTCTGGCTGGCAGGAGGAAATGGGGGAGGAGAAGACAGCATAGCTCCTTTCTGAAGGACACAACATTGGCTACCTGTTTGCAAAGAGAACTGGCAAATGTCATCTTTATTCAAGTCAGCCGATAGGTTAGTTATACTCTGAGATTCTATTACTGAAGGATAACTGGAAAAGAGATAGTAGGGTGTGAATCCGTGATTTGATCCCATCTCTTTCAGGTAACCTCTGTTATCAATTTCTAGTGTAACATTCAAGAGATAATTCTGTATGAATAGTCAAGCATATGTGTGTGTATATCCACACCCTGCTTCTTAAAAAAAAAAGAAAAATACTAGAAGCCTACAAGTTACTCATTATTTCTTGTTTGTTTGTTTTTATGTGTAAAATATATTCAGGAAACCAATTCCTATCTGAACATATTTATCTTATCCTTTTTAAATGACTGCAGAGTTTCCAGTTAAGGGGATAAACCATTACTAAAATCCTACTTAATGCCGTTCAACTGTGTTTTGGTCTTTTTCTACTATAAATACGCAACAATGGCTAGCATTCTAAGTTTACTCATATGTGTAAACAAATCTATAGGATATGTATATATATGAATCAATGCTTCACACTACCTATAAATTCCACTTGTTCCCTGCTTGGGCTCTTGCTCCTATTAGCCCTTGCTGCTTTCCAGGCCTAAAGCACAGCAGTACAGCTGGGACTTTGCAGTCCTCTGAGGTTTTCCTTCTGCTGTGTGCCTGTGACGTCCCATGTCCTGCGCTTTCCTCTCTCTTATTTTAGTTCCTTGGAGAAGCACATGCTACAGTAGTTTTTTGGTAAAGCATTCCTAAGTGAGGAAATATTTTGAGATCTCTTAAATCTGAAACTTTCAACATTCTACTCTTACACTTGATGTATGTTTATGGTTTGCCTGGATATGGATTTCTCAGTGGGAGAGAATTTTCTTTCAGAATTTTGAAGGCTTTGTTCCATTGTCCTAGTTCAGTGTCATTCTGACTTCTAGGCCGTTTCACTTAATACATAATTTGTTTCTTTCTGAAAGTGTCAAAGACGTATTTATTCCTGGCATTTTGAAATTTCACAGTGAAGTGCTGTAGTTCTCATTTTCATGTATTGGCTACCCACTTGTTGGATCTTCTAGCCTTGATATGTAAGACCTTCAGCTACAGGAAATGTTCTGGTATTCTTTCTTTGATACTTTGCTCCATTTTCTCTGTTCTTTTTTTTAAAAAAATGGAACTCCTATTAATCAGATGTTGAAGCTCCTGAAATGATCATCTAATTTATAATTAGATTAGAATCTAAATGGACTTCCCTGGTGGCTGGCTCAGACAGAAAAGAATCTGCCTGCCTGGAGACCTGGGTTCCATCCCTGGGTCAGGAAGATCCCCTGGAGAAGGAAATGGCAACCTACTCCAGTATTCTTGCATGGAAAATTCCGTGAATAGAAGAGCCTGGTGGGCTGCAGTCCATGGTGTCGTGAAGAGCTGGACATGACTGAGCAACTTTCACTTAGTAAACAGAGACCTTAGTTATTTATTGGTTGAGTCCTTGCCAGGAAAGAAGATGAATCTGTCTTCTTCCTGTTGGGCTCTGCTGTCATCACAGGGTGTGAAACCTCCCCTTTCTGGTCTCCTGATTCTATTTAATTGAGGTTTCTGTTTATTTATTTTTTGGAGAGGCATGAATGATTTATCACATAGGCATGATTAAATGACTGGCCAGTGATATTTGATTCAACCTCCAGCCCCTCTCTCCTCCCCAAAGGTCAGGGGGTAAGACTAAAAATTCCAACCCTCTAATCACATGGTTGATTCTCCTAGCAGTCAGCCATTATCCTCAGGTGAATCCAAAAGTTTCTCATTAACATCACAAAAGGCATCTTTTTACTCTCATCACTTGGGAAATTCCAAAGTTTTAAGAGCGCTATGCCAGGAACAATGAGGAAGATCAAATATATGTAATATTTCTTTCTATAAATCCCAATATCATAGGTGCAGTAAGCAAGGCTATCCATAAGCAACAAAGATGGCAATGTGTAATGTTCTAACTGTGGGCTCAGAGTCAGAGATCTGTGTTTAACTTCTGACTCTTCTAGTCACTAACTCTGTAACCATGGCCTTGATGGTGGATTTCTCAAAGATGTGTGTGCGTGTGTGTGTGCTTAGTTGTATCTGACTCTGTGATCCCATGGACTGTAGTCTGCCAGGCTTCTCTGGTTGTGAGATTTCCGAGGTAAGAATACTGAAGTAGGTTGCCACTTCCTTCTCCAGGAAATCATCCCAACCCAGGGATTGAACCCAAGAATCTCGCATCTCCTGCATTGGCAGGTGGGTTCTTTACCAGCAGAGCCACTGGGGAAGTCCATATACATATATATGCATATAGAAAGACAGATAGACAAGTATTCATAAGGAGGAAGCAATAATGGTACAATACTAGTTCATTGGATTGTTGATATTAAGGATTTTAGACCAAAATATATGTAGAAAGGATATAAGGAAAAAAGTAGAGATTAAGTGTATGGGCTCTTACACTTGGACTAATTCCTTTAGTTTCTGACACCATATCTACAAACATCTGTGTTTGGGTTCATCATTCTGTAGCCAAAATTTATTGAGTGCTTGGTAGATGTGAGTTACTATGATATATAATCATAATAAATGCTCAATAAATGTTAGCTATCATATTTATGTAGCACAGTACTTGGCATTTACAAAGCATGTTGTAAATTTTAGCTCTCCAAAGATATGTTATAGATTATTTGAAATAAGAAAATGGTTTAACATCTAAAAATTTGTGAAACATAGATCAAAGAAATCTGGTAAAAGTGTGAGTGTGAGTATTTGGGAGAGTGACTGGGAATGAGAAATTCAGTATAGCCTTGTTAAATAGTGGTTAGATTCTGTTGATATTAAACATGAATTAGCTGCCAAGATTGGCAGCTCCATTGCCATATCATTAAGGAAACTAACACATTTTCTCCAGCAGTCCTAATCAGCATGGAGGCAAATATTTGGATTAATCCAGGTTAGAAATTAGAGGATGACTGCCATACTGAGATACGAGTATAAAAAATGATGCCACAATAATGGTTGAAGTAAAGTCCCAGAGAGTCGAGACTAAATGGGGGAAGAAGTGAAGCCAGGGATATCATATGTTTAGAGGAAAAGTGGGGTGAAGATGGATGATAGAAAACAGTGTAGACTGAAAGTGAGAACACTGACACCTCAAATCTTAATGTGAGTTAGAGCAGAGTCCTCAGGGATCCAGTCCTGAGGGCAAAGTCAGATCAAAATCTTGGATCAAGATTTAGGAGTCTTTTAAAATATTAGCTTTAAAACTCTCCTACTTGCTCTAGAAGCATGAACCTGTAAGAATCATCAGTTCAGTTCAGTTCAGTCACTCAGTCATGTCCGACTCTTTGCAACCCCATGAATTGCAGCACGCCAGGCTTCCCTGTCCATCACCAACTCCTAGAGTTCACTCAAACTCATGTCCATCTAGTCGGTGATACCATCAAGCCATCTCATCCTCTGTCGTCCCCATTTCCTCCTGCCCCCAATCCCTCCGAGCATCAGAGTCTTTTCCAATAAGTCAACACTTTGCATGAGGTGGCCAAATACTGGAGTTTCAATTTAGCATCATTCCTTCCAAAGAACACCCAGGACTGATCTCCTTAAGGATGGACTGGTTGGATCTCCTTGCAGTCCAAGGGACTCTCAAGAGTCTTCTCCAACACCACAGTTCAAAAGCATCAATTCTTCCGCACTCAGCTTTCTTCACAGTCCAACTCTCACATCCATACATGACCACTGCAGAAACCAGAGCCTTGACTATACGGATCTTTGTTCGCAAAGTAATGTCTCTGCTTTTGAATATGCTATCTAGGTTGGTCATAATTTTCCTTCCAAGGAGTAAGCATCTTTTAATTTCATGGCTGCAGTCAACATCTGCAGTGATTTTGGAGCCCAAAAAAATAAAGTCTGACACCGTTTCCACTGTTTCCCCATCTATTTCCCATGAAGTGATGGAACCGGATGCCATGATCTTCGTTTTCTGAATGCTGAGCTTTAAGACAACTTTTTCACTCTCCTCTTTCACTTTTATCAAGTGGGTTTTTGTACCTCTTCACTTTCTGCCATAAGGGTGGTGTCATGTGCATATCTGAGGTTATTGATATTTCTCCCAGCAATCTTGATTCCAGCTTGTGCTTCNCAGTCAAAGGCTTTGGCATAGTCAATAAAGCAGAAAGAGATGTTTTTCTGGAACTCTCTTGCTTTTTCGATGATCCAGCAGATTGGCAGTTTGATCTCTGGTTCCTCTGCCTTTTCTAAAACCAGCTTGAATATCAGGAAATTCACGGTTCACGTAATGCTGCTGAAGCCTGGCTTGGAAAATTTTGAGCATTACTTTACTAGCATGTGAGATGAGTGCAATTGTGTGGTAGTTTGAGCATTCTTTTGCATTGCCTTTCTTTGAGATTGGAATGAAAACTGACCTTTTCCAGTCCTGTGGCCACTGCTGAGTTTTCCAAATTTGCTGGCATATTGAGTGCAGCACTTTCACAGCATCATCTTTCAGGATTTGAAATAGCTCTACTGGAATTCCATCACCTCCAGTAGCTTTGTTCGTAGTGATGCTTTCTAAGGCCCACTTGACTTCACATTCCAGGACGTCTGGCTCTAGGTGAGTGATCACACCATCGTGATTATCCGGGTCGTGAAGATCTCTTTTGTGCAGTTCTTCCGTGTATTCTTGCCACCTCTTCTTAATATCTTCTGCTTCTGTTAGGTCCTTTATCAAGCCCATCTTTGCATGAAATATTCCCTTGGAATCTCTAATTTTCTTGAAGAGATCTCTAGTCTTTCCCATTCTGTTGTTGTCTTCCAATCTGTGCTTTATTTAGTCATTTATATATGTTTCACAAGAATATGGAGAAGACAATGGCAACCCACTCCAGTACTCTTGCCTGGAAAATCCCATGGATGGAGGAGCCTGGTAGGCTGCAGTCCATGGGGTTGTTAAGAGTCGGGCACGACTGAGCGACTTCACTTTCACTTTTATGCATTGGAGAAGGAAATGGCAACCCACTCCAGTATTCTTGCCTGGAGAATCCCAGGGACAGAGGAGCCTAGTGGGCTGCTGTTTATGGGGTCACACAGAGTCAGAGACGACTGAAGCGACTTAGCAGCAGCAGCAGCAGCAGCAGCACAAGAATAGAATAATTGTGATTCTGTGACTTCTTATTTATAACCTTAAACACTCAAAAGGACAAAAGTGATACAGGCACAAAAGTTTAAAAGGTAAATGTCTCTCCTTTTCCAATCTAATTCCCACACCTAATTACCCTTAGAGATGAGTGTTGTCCTAGTTTGGGATCCCCTAGAAACAGAGCCTTAGACAAGGGCTTGCAGGACTTTGGTGTAGGTACTCCATGTGAAAAGTCACAGGGAGCAGGAGAAAGAGTTAGGAAAGAAGGAAAAGCCAATACATGGAACATTATCAAGATTATGGATGTCAATTCCACCAGAATCTAGAAATATACAGTTTGACAGGTCCTCAAAAAATTAAACTTGTAGTTATGTTATGACTAGTGTTTTCACTCAAGGGTATAGATATCCAAAAGATTTAAAACAAGGACTCAGATACTTGAACACTCATGTTCATAGCAGCGTTATTCACAATAGTCAAAAGGTGGAGACAGCACAAACGTCTATCAATAGATGAATGCATAAATGAAATGCAGATTATACATGCAATAGAATATTATACTTCAAAGCGGATACAAGACTAGATCTTAAGTGTTCTTACTACAAAAAGAAATGACAGTTATGTGAAGTGATGGAGATGTTAGCCAACACTTCAGCGGTAATCATATTGCAAGATATAAATGTAGAAATCAACACATGGTGTGCTTTAAACTTACACAGTGTTATATGTCAATTATATCTCAATTTTTTAAAAAAGCAAAAATTATTCAAATTTAAATTAAAAAATGAAATTCTGATATATGCTACAATATGGATGAACCTTGAAAACATTATGCTTAGTGAAATAAGCCAGACACAAAAGAAAAATATTAAATGATTCTACTGATACAGGGTACCTAGAATAGACCAATTCACAGACACAGAAAAAACAGAGGTTTCCACGGACTGTGGGGAGAGGAGAATGGAGAGTTACTGGATTTTGAGTAGAGAGTTTATGTTGGAGATGATGAAACAGAAATGAATAATGGTGCTGGTTGCACAACAATTTGAATGTACTTAATGCCACTAAATTGTGTACTTAATTGTCAAAATGGTAAATTTAGGTTATGCACTGGGTCTTTGTCGCTGCACTCGGGTTTTCTCTGGTTGCGGTGCACAGGCTTCTCATTGTAGTGGCTTCTCACTGCAGAGCACAGACTCCAGGCTCATGGGCTTTAGTAATTGTGGCACACAAGCTCAAAAGTCGTGGTACACAGGCTTAGTTGCTCCGGGCATATGGAATCTTCCTGGACCAGGGATCATGTATGAACCAGACACCTACCATGTCTCCTGCATTGGTAGGCAGATTCCCAATCACTGTGCCACCAAGGAAGTCCTATTCATTAGCTTTCATTCCTTATTGGTTGAGTGTTCCTCATGGAGGTGTTCACTCACTGGGCTCTTGTTTGCAAGGCTCCGTGGTCTCTCTTGAGAATCCACAAGGCAGAATTTGGAAAGATCACAGGCATTCTCTTTTGGTGGGACATCATCAGCTTGAGTCTGAGCTTGTGTGGAATCATCCTGTGGCTGGTTAGGGGCCTCAAAAAGTCTCTAGCACAAGTATGTGTTCTTTCTTATAATTCTCTCACACAATTAAAAAAATACAAATAAGCCTATATATTTATATCAATACCCACACATATTTCTATTTACCGATATTTTCCATTGCAAATATGAAATCATGCTATTCATGTTATTTCGTGACTTACATTTCTCATAGACATACTTCTAACTTAGAAATTGTAGATGCACCTCAAGTCTTTTAAACCACTACAGAACATCCACTCTAGGAAGGTATTATAGTTTTTTAACCCAGTGCAATTGTACCCAACATTCATCAATAACAAAATGACTCTTGCCAAAGTCACCAGTAATCTTTGGATCTTTAAATCCAGAGTCTGTTTTTAGTTCTTACGTGACCTTCTCTTGATGTTATTATCTTTGATGTGTTTTTCTTTGATGTTTATGTTATGATGAGTATATTCTTTGCTTCAAGTCACACCTATTTCAAACAAGATTTAAGAAGAACTAGCAAATGTGATGATAGATTCAAAGTAAAATCGTAATGTAAGATAGAACAGGGTTTGTTTCCTTGCCCCTTTTTAAAAGAAAGTATGTTTTTAAAAGCTGAATTTTCTGTAAGCAAGAAAAAAATTATCAAAAATGTTTGACTTGATGTTTGAAGAAGATATCTGCTAATTATAGTTTGCGGGCATATGCAACAAAATAACACACACGTGGATTACAGCATTCCGTATTCTTTGCTAACACTGAGTGAAATAGGCTATTATTAGTTGAGAATTATGTGGGCAGGATATAGTTGGGGGGATTTTAACAATTAAGTTAAAAGACATCTTTTCCTTCTTTCAATGTCAGTACTTTTTATTGTATTTCAAGAGCCACTCTTATTTAATTGAAATCATTTCAGGAGATTTAGGAGTATTAATTTTGAGCTTCAATTAACTTTTAAAATTTGGATTTGGCACCTGGGACTAAGAGTGCAAAGTATATTTTTATATTTGTTGGAATTCAAAGAATGCTCAAACTACCACGCGATTACATTCATCTCACATGCTAGCAAAGTAATGGTCAAAATTCTCCAAGCTAGGCTTCAACAGTACATGAACCAAAAAACTTCCAAATGTTCAAGCTGGGTTTAGAAAAGGCAGAGGAACCAAAGATCAAATTGCCAACATCCACTGGATCATCAAAAAAGTGAGAGAGTTCCAGAAAAACATCTATTTCTGCTTTATTGACTATGCCAAAGCCTTTGACTCTGTGGATCACAAACAAACTGTGGAAAACTCTGAAAGAGATGGGAATACCAGACCACATGATCTGCCTCCTGAGAAATCTGTATGCAGGTCAGGAAACAAGAGTTAGAACTGGACATGGAAAAACAGACTTGTTCCAAATAGGAAAAGGAGTATGTCAAGGCTGTATATTGTCACCCTGCTTATTTAACTGTGTGCAGAGTACATAATGAGAAACACTGGGTTGGAGGAAGCACAAGCTGGAATCGAGATTGCTGGGAGAAATATCAATAACCTCAGATATGCAGATGACACCACCCTTATGGCAGAAAGTTAAGAAGAACTAAAGAGTCTCTTGATGAAAGTGAAAGAGGAGAGTGAAAAAGTTGGCTTAAAGGTCAACATTCATAAAACAAAGATCATGGCATCTGGTCCCATCACTTCATGGCAAATAGATGGGGAAACAATGGAAACAGTGAGAAACTTTATTTTGGGGGGCTTCGAAATCACTGCAGATGGTGACTGCAGCCATGAAATAAAAGACGCTCCTTGGAAGAACAGTTATGACCAACCTAGACAGCATATTAAAAAGCAGAGGCATTACTTTGCCAACAAAGGTCCATGTAGTCAAAGCTATGGTTTTTCCAATAGTCATGTATGGATGTAAGAGTTAGACTATAATGAAAACTGAGCACCGAATTGGAGACCACTCTTGAGAGTCCCTTGGACTTTAAGGAGATCCACTCAGTCAATCCTAAAGGTAATCAGTCCCTAATATTCGTTGGAAGGACTGAAGCTGAAGCTGAAACTCCAATACCTTGGCCACCTGATGTGGAGAACTGACTCACTGGAAAAGACCCTGATGCTGGGAACGATTGAAGGCAGGAAGAGAAGGGGATAACAGAGGATGAGATGGTTGGATGACATCACCAACTCAATGGACATGAGTTTGTGTAAGCTCCAGGAGATGATGATGGACAGGGAGGCCTGGCATGCTGTAGTCATGGAGTCGCAAAGAGTCAGACACAACTGAGTGACTAAACTGAACTGAAAGAGCATAAGGGCAAAACACACAAGCTCAGCCATCCTGAGTGTTTTAGTCAGATTGGGCTGCTATAACAAAATACCATAGACTGGGTGGCTTAAGTAACAAACATTTATTTTTCACATTTCCGAAGGCTGTAAAGTCTGAGATCAGCACGGGCTGGTTTTGGTAAGGTCCATTTTCCTGGCTTGTAGTCATCAACTGGAGAAGGCAATGGCAACTCAGTCCAGTACTCTTGCCTGGAAAATCCCATGGACGGAAGAGCCTGGTAGGCTACAGTCCATGGGATTGCGAAGAGTCGGACATGACTGAGCAAATTCACTTTCACTTTTCACTTTCATGTATTGGAGAAGGAAATGGCAATCCACTCCAGCATTCTTGCCTGGAGAATCCCAGGGACAGAGGAGCCTGGTAGGCTGCCGTCTATGGGGTCATACAGAGTCGGACACGACTGAAGCGACTTAGCAGCAGCAGCAGTCATCAGCCTTCTTGTTATGTTCTCACATGACAGAGGGAGGAAGCTTTGGTGTCTCTCCCTCTTCAAATAAGGGCACTAATCACACCACAGGAGCTCTGCCTGCATGGCTTTATCTAAGCTTAATCTCCTCCCACAGCTTCTACCTCCTAATACCGATACACCAGGAGTTAGGACTTCAGTATATGAATTGGGCGTAGGGAAGCACAAACAAGCAGTCCATAATAATGGCATATGTATTTTGGCACCTACTACCTGTGTGACCTTGGTCATGTCACCTATCCTTGGTTTTCTCATCTATAAGTGAAAGTCGCATTTCATATTCTCATACAGCTCCTGTGAGAACGAAATCTGACATTTCTGAAGTACTTAATGAAGTGCCTTTTCTTTACCTAGCTATTAGGACTCTTCTATGACTACAAAGTGTCAGTTACTCTTCACAGTCCTTCAGTATGATGGTGATCAGTTGTGTTGAAGGAGGAGGCTCTTAGTTCGACACAGGGAACCTGAAACTATTAACTGTGCCAGCAAGGACACCTACTTGGAGAGATGACTCATCAGCACAGAGTCCATTTATACTTGCTGTATTTTAACAAGGTTTTAGGATGCACTGAAGATTCACAGAATGCTAACTAATCAACAGGTAGGCAAATTCATTACACTCTAACCCCTGCAGGGAACTACAGAAGAGCAAGAGGCCAGTGACCTGACGCAAATGCTTTTAACTTAGGATCTCACCAAGATAGGAGGGAATGGGCGAGCTTCAGATATACTCATGCAAATGGGATCTGACTGCAGAGAAGCCCAGAGTGTCTTTATATTCTCAGAGAGGATACCAGTTCAACGAACTTCAAGTCTCTGACCATAAATAAACTTCCAGTGTTTTCCAGAACATCCTCTCTAAGTAAATTTGCTATAGCCCATGTTTTTGAATAAAAAACTTGTGTTTAATCTTTAAAAAAAGATTAAATTCTATTGAGATTCTCAAGATCTAGTATTTTATAAATTAATACATTTTTGGAGGGAATTTTAAATTAAACAGAAAAGAGCTATCTGTAAATTAGAAAATAATGAAGTAAAGAGAAAGCGTCATTTCCCTTAATTATAATATTGCAGTGCAAACTGAATGTCCCCCAATCACAAACCAGTGGGTATAAATGAGATCACTAGAACATTAATAAGGCCCAAATTTAGCTTCCTCATAGATTATACGAGCTTCTGACCTCAGCTCACCTCCAATGTTTTGGCAATTTCATGGGTATCTCATTTGAGCTCAGGGAAGATCTGCACATGTTCTAATTTTGTGTTGCTACTTGTATTGTAGTTCTTCAGCACAGCTACTGTGCCCAGGACCCTCAGTGGGAATGCTGCTTCCTGGCAATCCTGCTCCACAGCTGTCTGAACATTCTTGCCAAATGTCACCCTGTGCAGTGCATAGACTGGGGACATGTTCTTCTATCTAAGTAGCAATTTGGCACCTAGTGCTATTGTGTATGCAGTGTGTCTCATAGGTGTCTTATCATAATGCTTTAGCTTTCACTTGTCACCCCAGCTTCTCTATAGGTAGTCCCTGACAGGTAGAGTGGATAGTAGACACTTTGTTATCCTTCTTTTCTACATCACTCCTTTCTCTGTACCAGATGGCCATGAAAACCATTCCTGCTTTCTTTAGTGTGTGTTTGGGGCAGGGTGGGAGGGGATAAGTTTTACATTCTAAGTGACAGACAAATAAACCTCGGGGGTTGAGGATTTGAGTGAGTTACCAACATATGCTTGTGCTCACCTTAGACACATCATTAACTTTTTAATATTAGTAAAACTTTTTATATCAATTAGAATGCTTTGAGCTTCAAGTAAGTATTAAATTTCTAATGTCTTAAACAAAAATGACATTAATATCTTCTGTTCTACAATGTGCTCTGGATGAATGTCTATTGTAGGATTGTCTGTTTTATTTACTAGTATATCCTTAAAGCCTAGGACACCTGGCAATAGTAAGTGCCCAATAAATATTTTTTTAATGAACAAATTAATGTCTGTGCAGTTCTTCTGGCTTTCTTTCACAAGCAGAAGATAGCAGCAGCTGTTCTAAGCATCGTGTTTAACCAAAGGAAGAATAAAAAACACAGGAGGATAAAAGACTCTCTCCACATGTACCTTTTCTAGCAGGCCTTTCCAAGAAGACCTTAGCTGACTTCCTATTTTTCATTGCCTAGAAATAGTTTACAAGCCCACCGTAGACTAATGTAAGAGCAATATGAGATTGTCATAAGTGACTTGTCAGTCTTGGTTCATCTGATGAGACTGAGCACTTTGCAACCTAGACAAAATAGTTGGAAAGGACAGAATGCCTAACCATAGCTAGGACATAGCTAACCAAGAGAGTCTGCCATTTTCTTTCCAGTAGTTCTAAGCCCAATTTTTGTATTTGTTTCATTTCCTCACTTGCAGCATATGCTGGTGATTGGAATAAAATAATCAACCATGTCCTCATTTTTAAGAGTCTTCTGTTAGGTAGAAGTGGCCAGAGTATCTGGTCTGTGTATTTTCTGAATGAAGGAAAAAACCCCAGCAATCTGGATCTTTATCATCCTTGGAAACTAAAACATAGCAAGGGCCTCCAAGTTGGCCTCTCTGACTCTCGCCTCTTTCTGCTCTAATCCATCTGCCTCAGCCAATAGAGTGATTTTTTAAATTCCAAGCAGGATAGTTTAATTTTTCTGCTTAAACATTTTTGATAGCTCTCATTGCTTCTCATCTCATTAGTATCACAAACAGTGCCCTTCACAATGAGTCTTGACTCTTTCTCTCTCTCCAGCATCATCTTCATCTTCCTTTTCTTACTCTCTTCAGCTTCATTTTGCCATGAAAGTTATTCTCACATATCTGCCTATTACAATGGTTGTCCCTCTTTCTGGAATATCTTTCTCATTTTGCCTGCCTGGTCATCTCCATTTTATGAGCTTTCCTTGATAGCTCTGGGAGTCACAGATGCAAATATGTGTAGTTGTCAGGTAAATGAGTGAGGTGAGGTAGATATAAGGAAAAAAGTGCTTCTGCTCATTGAACTTAGTGTCATAGAGATAATAGGTAGTTGTGGAGACTGGCAAACTGAAGAACATGTGCGATAGACTGGCTTTCATTACTCACCTTCAGAAAAGTGTTGGCATGGTGGAACATAGGTCTTCATTTCCAAATATTCTGACCACTCCAGAGAAGCCAGAAATGAGTATTTCATTTGAAATCTTCTAATTTTATATATTTAGATTTTTAATTTTTCAAAATATTATAGACTAAAACCAAGCCAGATAGAGTGGGCCATTGATTTTTCATCTCAGCCTTGGTTATGCCCTTCTTTGAGCATCCATAATATAGAAAATTGCTGAGTGGCAATTACATAAATTTTAATTTGATGCTTTGATCCTGCTATCAGTGTAGCATGCAATACAGTGAAGATGGTTATTTGAGAATGCCTTGAGCAGTTCCATAAACTTTGGGTACAGGATGTCAGACTTCTTAATTCCTTCCCATGACACACAGTTATTGATTTTTAGGGCCTTCATCCCCATCTCTTTCCTGTGGTGGAGAACACTCCTAACTTGTGCAACTTACAGTATGGGACAAAGCTATGGTGGGGGTTTTTGGGGTACTCCCAGTCCCATTTAGAGGCAGGGAGCTCCTCTGCTCTAGGCACATACTCTGTGTGTCCCACTCAGCCTTGGGACATCACTGTGGCTTCCAAGGACATGGTGCTCAGTAAGGAGACATCCATCTTTGGGGTACAGTGTGAGAGCAGAAGCAGGTCCTCACCAGTGGTGGAACCACACCTTTCTCCTGGTAGTCTGGGGGGACCCACTTCTTCCCAGACTTGGGCCACTCCTTTTCTTCAAACTCTGGAACATTTTCCTTTTCAGACAATCTAGACTTTTGCATCCCTCTGCCTGGATTTTGAAAAAGACATCTTAAGAAGGAAGAGAAATCTTAGCCCTTAATAGAAACTTGGGTCCAACTTTTGAGGCTTCAAATAAAACATTGCACAATTTAAATGTGCTTATCAACTTATAGCAGTAGAATACCAATAAATCATGATGCTACATTTGTTTACACAAAAACCTTTTACATTGTGTAGCTCACACACTTAGCAAGGTGTCTGGCACTTAGTAGGTTCCATAACAGTTAATCAATGAATTGACCTAAGTATACCAGGCTTTGAATATACTATCTAGGTTGGTCACAACTTTTCTTCCAAGGAGTAAACGTCTTTTCATTTCATGGCTGCAGTCACCATCTGCAGTGATTTTGGAGCCCCCAAAAATAAAGTCTGACACTGTTTCCACTGTTTCCCATCTATTTCCCATGCAGTGATGGGACCAGATGCTATGATCTTCGTTTTCTGAATGTTGAGCTTTAAGCCAACTTTTTCACTCTCCTCTTTCACTTTCATCAAGAGGCTTTTCCTCTTCACTTTCTGCCATAAGGGTGGTGTCATCTGCATATCTGAGGTTATTGATATTTCTCCCAGCAAGCTTGATTCCAGCTTGTGCTTCTTCCAGTCCAGTGTTTCTCATGATGTACTCTGCATAGAAGTTAAATAAGCAGGGTGACAATATACAGCCTTGACATACTCCTTTTCCTATTTGGAACCAGTCTGTTTTTCCATGTCCAGTTCTAACTGTTGCTTCCTGACCTGCATATAGGTTTCTCAAGAGGCAGGTCAGGTGGTCTGGTATTCCCATCTCTTTCAGAATTTTCCACAGTTTATTGTGATCCACACAGTCAAAGGCTTTGGCATAGTCAATAAAGCAGAAATGAAGCAGAAATAGATGTTTTTCTGGAACTCTCTTGCTTTTTCCATGATCCAGCAGATGTTGGCAATTTGATCTCTGGTTCCTCTGCCTTTTCTAAAACCAGCTTGAACATCAGGAAGTTCACGGTTCACGTATTGCTGAAGCCTGGCTTGGAGAATTTTGAGCATTACTTTACTAGCATGTGAGATGAGTGCAATTGTGCGGTAGTTTGAGCATTCTTTGGCATTGCCTTTCTTTGGGATTGGAATGAAAACTGACCTTTTCCAGTCCTGTGGCCACTGCTGAGTTTTCCAAATTTGCTGGCATATTGAGTGCAGCACTTTCACAGCATCATCTTTCAGGATTTGAAATAGCTCAACTGGAATTCCATCACCTCCACTAGCTTTGTTCGTAGTGATGCTTTCTAAGGCCCACTTGACTTCACATTCCAAGATGTCTGGCTCTAGATTAGTGATCACATCATCATGATTATCTGGGTCGTGAAGATCTTTTTTGTACAGTTCTTCTGTGTATTCTTGCCACCTCTTCTTAATATCTTCTGCTTCTGTTAGGTCCATACCATTTCTGTCCTTTATCGAGCCCATCTTTGCATGAAATGTTCCCTTGGAATCTCTAATTTTCTTGAAGAGGTCTCTAGTCTTTCCCATTCTGTTCTTTTCCTCTATTTCTTTGCATTGATAGCTATTCTTTGGGACTCTGCATTCAGATGCTTATATCTTTCCTTTTCTCCTTGGCTTTTCGTTTCTCTTCTTTTCACAGCTATTTGTAAGACCTCCCCAGACAGCCATTTTGCCTTTTTTGCATTTCTTTTCCATGGGGATGGTCTTGATCCCTGTCTCCTGTACAATGTCACGAACCTCATTCCATAGTTCATCAGGCACTCTATCTATCAGATCTAGGCCCTTAAATCTATTTCTCACTTCCACTGTATAATCATAAGGGATTTGATTTAGGTCATACCTGAATGGTCTAGCGGTTTTCCCTACTTTCTTCAATTTGAGTCTGAATTTGGTAATAAGGAGTTCATGAAGTCAAGTCTATGGTTTTTCCTGTGGTCATGTATGGATGTGAGAGTTGGACTGTGAAGAAGGCTGAGTGCCGAAGAACTGATGCTTTTGAACTGTGGTGTTGGAGAAGACTCTTGAGAGTTCTTTGGGCTGCAAGGAGATCCAACCAGTCCATTCTGAAGGAGGTCAACCCTGGGATTTCTTTGGAAGGACTGATGCTAAAGCTGAAACTCCAGTACTTTGGCCACCTCATGCGAAGAGTTGACTCATTGGAAAAGACTCTGATGCTGGGAGGGATTGGGGGCAGGAGGAGAAGGGGACGACCGAGGATGAGATGGCTGGATGGCATCACGGACTCGATGGACGTGAGTCTGAGTGAACTCTGGGAGATGGTGATGGACAGGGAGGCCTGGCATGCTGCAATTCATGGGGTTGCAAAGAGTCGGACATGACTGAGCGACTGAACTGAACTGAACTGATACCAGGTTTATACTGAGAAAGAAAATGTCGGAGCATTAGAGGGAAAGAGAAAGAGAATGGAGAGGGAGCTGAAGAAGGAAGATAGGCAGAAGGGAGAGGAATGAACAATTATTGAGTATTGTTCATATTTTGGTACTTTGAAACCAAAGAGCCATTGCCTTTTATTGGATTTAACCCCAAGAAAAATAGTCATATAAGCATTTTTATCCATATTTTACAGGGGAGGACTTGAAAGCTGAGTGAAAGGTTAAGTAATATACCAGGGTCACTGGGTTTCTTAGCAGCTGAGTTGAGATTTAGATTGATCTGTGTCTCATTCCAAAGTCCTACTGATTGCTACCCTTGTACCACTATCTGTCTGTCCAAGTAGTCCCACCTAAGCTGGTGGCACTTGAGACTCTAGTGGAAGCTGCTTGCATTTAATAAGTTTAAGGTAATATAAAACTTGCCTATTATTTGGCATGGGGTTACCCTGCAAGCCAGGCTTGAGAGTTGGTTTCCACGGAGGACGCCAGCCCTAAGAGTTGGTTTCCACAGAAGATAAATGTGATTGTAGCATGGCATGGCTTCTGCTGTGTGCCTTCCATTAACCAGTTCTGTGCATTTGAAAGGGTCTGAACTCAGTTTTCTCAAGGAAGTATTCCCTAACTGCAATCTAAGAACTTTTTTTGACAGGAGGCCTTTTACTAATGCCAGTGGGTTTACACTGTGAGTTCTTAAGAGGACTCAGCATTGGGGCTCTCACGATGTCCACAAGAAATTATACAGGATTATTCCTCTAGTTGAGGAAGAATGTCTTGTATCCCCAGAATGTTCCAGACTGACAAGAACTCCTCGGTCTTCATCACTCTAGGGGACAGCTCATGCCTTCCTTTTGCACCTTCTTTCTTTTCTGTGCTTTCTTGATGTCTCAGTGTCTACAGAAACTAAATTATTATTTGTGCCAGCTAAGATGCTCTGTGTATAAAAGTCTGATTAGTTTCACTCCAATGTTGCTAGAATTTCTTTTCTGTGGTGCCCAGTTTACAATGTGAACCCAGGTTAAGAGGGAAGGAGTTGATCCATTACTGGTATATTAATAGAATGGCAATTCGACACAACACATTCAAGCATCCCCCAAAACGAAGGATTTTTTGAATGAAGGCTTCTGAATTTGCATGATATACAAACTTGGGCTAGTTATGAGGGAAGTCAGCTAGAATTAAGAAAAATTATGAGTTATAGTTTAATATACTAGAAAGAACATTTGTTATTTTTATTATTTTCCTCTAAGAAATGAAAGTAATTTGGTCTAAAATACTTCCAAATTAAGATTACCCAAGTCTGCTTTTATATGTAGAAGTTTAGCATTTTTGGCTGTTAGGATCATTAACTTATATTTAATACTACAAAATTGTAAAATATGGACAATTCTCTTAAATAAGCCAAGACCTTCAATATGATAGAATTTTTAAAAAATCAGAGATTTAGGCAAATATAAATCACAACCAGGTTGAATTGCTTGAAAATGGGGGAGAATGTACATTACATGAACAGGTCTTCTTCCAATGACAGTAATAGCTACTATTGTGTGCCAGTGCTGTACCACAGGATAATCCTAAGAGGCAATAATTAGTATCCTAACTTTTCAGCTAAGTTACAGCTTTTGAGGAGGCTAAACAACTGGCCCAAAGCCACACAACCAGTAAATATGAGAACCTTGGTTCAAGCTGAGTGGGCTTGTCACAGACTTTTGTTGCTAATGCCCAGTTTACTCTGTTTTCATTTTAAAATGAAATGAAAGATTTTAGAGTTGTGCTAAGTTGTGCTAAGTGCTAAAGATTTTAGAGTTGATCTAGTCCAGTGCTTCTCAAACTGAATGAACATATCCCATGGGAAAAAAATAAAAAAAAACCAACCCTCATGTGGATTCACAGTGTTGACATAAATTATTTTCATTACAAGAAGCTTAAATACAACAAATTGTTTTTACTATAAGAAGTTTAAATACATATAAACTATGTATCTTTTGTGCCCATATTTCTTATATAAGCCTCAAGTCAAGCCACATTACAAATTAAATATTAACACCAAGAAAATTACAGAACCAATAAAATTTAAATTAATAGCATTAACATGACAGAACATGCTTTTCTACTAAGACTCAATTGCCCAGATTAGCTTTAAAAATATCAAAAGGTATCTGCTAATCACTATGGTAGATAATCAGAGTCTATATCAATAGGTTGTTCATATAAATGTAATGTTCAGAATGTTATTAATAATTTCAAGGCAGTGAGAGATGCTCAGTTACCAATTTTAATGGGGCCAGTTACAACTCTGTATAAATTATCTTAGTTACTTGAAGGTAAGTTTAGCATTCTGCCTTCTGGGAAATCTACATTAAAGAATATTTGATTGGATTATCTCTGGAATGTGAAACTAAAATGTACTCATTATGTATTAACTGCCTTGCAAAACAATTCTTAAACTATTGCAAACTGCTCTAGAGGGTACCAGAAAGCAGATTCTCGTGGGTTCATCAAATCTAGACTGCTGCTATGCAACATGATGGTTTAGTGCTCTGCTTTCTTTTTTCAGAGCTTTGTGTACTAACTAAGGATAGTCTTATCAGCTACAGCAGGTAACTGTGTTTAGTTACTGAACTCAGTAAAAGTTCACTCCTCACTCAGTCTGGTCAGGCAGCCTTCCATATTAGCCTTTCAACTGGTCTCCTTCCACTGTGTGGCTCCACCTGTCTTCTGTCCTCAGTGGTCTTCCTGTTCAGCTGGCAGATAGGGAAAGAGAACAAAGGCTATAAGTGCTAAGAGAGGAAAGTGGGTGTTCATGTGGGTCCAAAGTGTAAACAGCACCTATAATTTCTGTGTAGTCATGCAGCCACACCCAAACACAGCAGAGGCTAATAACCTTCACACACAGCTGTGTGCTGAAAAGGGGAAAGGAAACAATAAATATACAGCTGAATATTTCCTCATTATAAAAAAAGCATAATTTTATTACTCAGCCATTAAAAAGAATACATTTGAATCAGTTCTAAGGAGATGGATGGAACTGGAGCCGATTATACAGAGTGAAGCAAGCCAGAAAGAAAAACACCAATATAGTATACTAACACATATATATGGAATTTAGAAAGATGGGGATGATGACCCTGTATGCGAGACACAAAAGAGACTCAGACCTATAGAGTGAACTTTTGGACTCTGGGGGAGAGAGAGAGGGAGAGGGTGGGATGAGATGGGAGAATGACATTGAAACATATATACTTATATTGTAAATTGTAATTTCAACCAGAAAAAAAAAAATAAAAAAAAAATTAAAAAAAGCATAATTTTATTTATTGAACCAGAAGTTCTTAGATGAGCAAGATTATAAACACAAATAGGAAAATAGGTCCCATAATGATGTAATGGTGACTAGATTGATGGCTATCCTGATGATCTACATATACTTAAGATAATATTTTAGATTATCTCTGAAATGAAAACATTAAGTGTAAAAATTGTCTTTGAAAACTCGAAGACCTCTAAGAATATATATATGATACTCAAGGTCCATACATCCTAATTTTAGGACCATCACCCTTAATGAAATCTCCATTCTAGTCTGGCTAGCATGCTTCGTGATGCCTGTTCATTCACCATAATTATTCCTGGTCCTGGACTCTTATTTATGCAAGGTACCTGCTTAGAATATTCTACCCATTTTTTTTTTAGAAATTTATCAAACTCCTACTGAAACTTGGCTTATGGCCCTACAACTCTAGGAAGGTTACCCAACTTTCCTGTCATCCAGGATCTCTGATTTGGCAGAACTCTCATTCAGAACCAATATTCATAATCATTATTTAATTTATGAATATATGACTTATCTCATCAAGTGATTTCCTAACCAGAGCCTGGAGGAGTTTTTTTACTCCACAAAAAAAAAAAGAAAAAAAGAAAAAAAAAAGAGAGAGAAAATAAAGATGGAATACTGTTTTTAAAATTAATTTTTAGTGGCATATAGTTAATTTACAGTGTTGTATTAGTTTTTGCTGTACAGAAAATAGAATCAGTTACACATATACATATATCCACTTTCTTTTAGATTCTACTCCAGAATACTGTTTTTTTTTTTAAAGATTTAATTCAGCCTCCAAAAATTTTTCTCCAGAGTACATATTTTCTATTTTTTTAATGATAAAATGACTTTGCATTTATAAAATGATGCTTTGAAATATACAGAGCAATTTTTGTCTTTTTCTTTGTTTCTCTCTCCTAATGAAGAGGCTAAACTCAGGAGAGGTGAAGTAATATTCTTAAGCTTGCATTGCAGGTTCAGTTCAAAGTGTTTCAGTTAGGATATCATGGACAAGGTGGTGTCAATCACCTTGAGGTTATTGATATTTCGTCCCCTTCTCCTCCTGCCCCCAATCTCTCCCAGCATCAGAGTCTTTTTCAATGAGTCAGCTCTTTGCATCAGGTGTCCAAAGTACTGGAGCTTCAGCTTTAGCATCATTCCTTCCAAAGAAATCCCAGGATTGACCTCCTTCAGAATGGACTGGTTGGATCTCCTTGCAGACCAAGGGACTCTCAAGAGTCTTCTCCAACACCACAGTTCAAAAGCATCAATTCTTTGGCGCTCAGCCTTCTTCACAGTCCAACTCTCACATCCATACATGACCACAGGAAAAACCATAGC
>SJYQ01096261.1:198928-210802 GCA_006410935.1 Redunca redunca
TTCACTTTCTGCCATAAGGGTGGTGTCATGTGCATATCTGAGGTTATTGATATTTCTCCCAGCAAGCTTGATTCCAGCTTGTGTTTCTTCCAGTCCAGCGTTTCTCATGATGTACTCTGCATAGAAATTAAATAAGCAGGGTGACGATATACAGCCTTGAGGTACTCCTTTTCCTATTTGGAACCAGTCTGTTGTTCCATGTCCAGTTCTAACTGTTGCTTCCTGACCTGCATACAGATTTCTCAAGAGGCAGGTCAGGTGGTCTGGTATTCCCATCTCTCTCTGAATTTTCCACAGTTTATTGTGATCCACACAGTCAAAGGCTTTGGCATAGTCAATAAAGCAGAAATAAATATTTTTCTGGATCTCTCTTGCTTTTTCGATGATCCAGCAGATGTTGGCAATTTGATCTCTGGTTCCTCTGCCTTTTCTAAAACCAGCTTGAACATCAGGGAGTTCACGGTTCAGGTATTGCTGAAGCCTGGCTTGGAGAATTTTGAGCGTTACTTTACTAGCATGTGAGATGAGTGCAATTGTGCGGTAGTTTGAGCATTCTTTTGCATTGCCTTTCCTTGGTGGCTCAGACATTAAGAATCCACCTGCAATGCAGGAGACCTGAGTTAGATCCCTGGATTGCAAAGATCTCCTGGAGAAGGGAAAGGCTACCCACTCCAGTACTTTGGCCTGGAGAATTCCATGGACAGAGGAGCCTGGCAGGCTACAGTCTGTGGGGTTGCAGAGTCTGACATGACTGAGCGACTTTCAATTTCCCTGAGGAGTAGAAAATGAAACAAAATTGGGTTCTGTGAACTTAAAAGAAGGGGGAGAAATGATTGTCAACAAACAATCTTTAGGGCCCACTATCCCACACTGATAGACTGATTCTAGGGTTCTACCTACTACACAAAATACTGATTGAATTAATAGAAGTGAAAATACACTTGTAGGAGAAAGATATTTAGAATGTAAATTAAGGCATTGAGAGAAAGAAAACTGATTTCTCTTTTGTTTCTTTAGTACTGTTAAATACCTCTATAATTGATCATAATGCACATTTATATGAGCCATGTAGAAATTCATCCTTCAGGCTTTCTTATGGTGCTATAAAGACGAATGAGCTTTGTGAAGTCATACACCATAAACATGTTTTTTATTATTTATTACAGCTTCATTTCTAAAGAGCTGAGAAGTTTCATGAAAAGAAAAATGAAAAGCTAGGAGATGCATAAAAAAACAAACAATTGTACACATTTTTAAAGCAGCATTTTCCCCAAAGTACATCAGCGCAATATAAAAATATGAAAAATGTTCAGCTTCACTACTAATCAAAGGAATGCAAATTAGTATAAGAAACATTTTCACTCATCAAACCAGGCAGTTTTTTTCCTAAGCTTGATATTAGAGGTTCAATTAGTTCAGTTGCTCAGTCATGTCCTACTCTTTGCGACCCCGGATTTCAGCACACCAGGCTTCCCTGTCCATCACCAACTCCCAGAGCCTACTCAAACTCATGTCCATTGCATCGGTGATGCCATCCAACCATCTCATCCTCTGTCATCCCCTTCCCCTCCTGCCTTTAGTCTTTCCCAGCATCAGGGTCTTTTCCAATGAGTTAGTTCTTTGCATCAGGTGGCCAAAGTATTGGAGTTTCAGCTTTAGCATCAGTCCTTCCAAAGAACACCCAGGACTGATCTCCTTTAGGATGGACTGATTGGATCTCCTTGCAGNATCATTCCTTCCAAAGAACACCCAGGACTGATCTCCTTTAGGATGGACTGATTGGATCTCCTTGCAGTCCAAGGGACTCTCAAGAGTCTTCTCTAACACCACAGTTCAAAAGCATCAATTCTTTGGCACTCCGCCTTCTTTATGGTCCAGCTCTCACATCCATACATGACTACTGGAAAAACCATAGCTTTGACTAGATGGACCTTTGTTGGCAAAGTAATTCTCCGCTTTTTAATATGTCGTCTAGATTGGTTATAACTTTCCTTCTAAGGAGCAAGCATCTTTTAATTTCATGGCTGCAGTCACCATCTGCAGTGATTTTGGAGCCCAGAAAAATAAAGTCTGACACTGTTTCCATTGTTTCCCCATCTATTTGCCATGAAGTGTTGGGACCAGATGCCATGATCTTAGTTTTCTGAATGTTGAGTTTTAAGCCAACTTTTTCACTCCCCTTTCACGTTCATCAAGAGTTTCTTTAGTTTTCTTCACTTTCTGCTGTAAGGGTGGTGTCATCTGCATATCTGAGGTTACTGATATTTCTCCTGGCAATCTTGATTCCAGCTTGTGCTTCATCCAGCCTGGCATTTTGCGTGATGTACTCTGCATATAAGTTAAATAAACAGGGTGACAATATACAGCCTTGATGTACTCCTCTCCCTATTTGGAACCAGTCTGTTGTTCCATGCCCAGTTCTAACTGTTGCTTCTTGACCTGCATACAGATTTCTCAGGAGGCAGGTCAGGTGGTCTGGTATTCCTGTCTCTTTCAGAATTTTCCAGTTTGTTGTGATCCACACAGTCAAAGTCTTTGGTGTAGTCAGTGAAGCAAAAGTATGTTTTCAGAGGTTGGTGGGTATATAAGAAAATAGACATTCTTATATACTGATGGTGATATTGTAACTTGCTGCATCCTTTCTGGTTGTCATTTAAGCAGTGTGTGACAAAGGGTTGTTTATTTTCCATCTTCACTAGACCTTAGCGCTATTGAGTACAGGGACTATATTTGTTTCACTGAATATCCCTGTTGTCTAGACCATTGCCTAATAATTGAATAAATACGTATCTAATATTTATTGAATGGTCACTAAATATTTGCTGCCTTAATATACAGATATTTTAAAAAGTAAGCATAGTATTTAACCTGGCATTAAGTTGCTAGGAATTTATATGAAAAAAAATAAGAATTACAAACCAAGAATCATCTATAAAGATGTTTTTCCCATTGTAATTTGTGGCTTCAATGAGAAAAACATGTCAGTGGAGGAATAACATTTAGCATTTGTTGTTCATTGGCTCAGTCATGTCTGACTCTTTGTGATCTCATGGATATCCCATCCTTCACTATCTCTTGGAGTTTGTTCAAACTCATGACTATTGAGTTAATGATGCCATCCAACCATCTCATCCCTTTCTGCTCCTGCCCTCAGTTTTTGCTAGCATCAGGGTGTTTTCTAATGAATCAGCTTTTACCATCAGGTAGCCAAAATATTGGAGCTCTAGCATCAGTCCTTCCCATGAATAATGAGGGTTGATTTCCTTTAGGATTGACTAGTTTGATCTTCCTGTTGTCCTAGGGACTCTCAAGAGTCTTCTCCCGCACCAAAATTCAAAAGGAACAATTGTTTGGGGTTCAGCCTTCTTTATGGTCCGACCCTCACATCCATACATGACTACTGGAAAAACCATAGCTTTGACTAGACAGACCTTTGTCAGCAAAGTAATGTCTCTGCTTTTTAATATGCTGTCTAGGTTGATCATAGCTTTTCTTCCAAGGAGCAAGTGTCTTTTAATTTCATGGCTGCAGTCACCATCCACAGTGATTTTTGAGCCCAGGAAAACAAAATCTGTCACTGTATCCATTGTTTCCCCATTTATTGCCATGAAGTGATGGGACCAGATGCCATGATTTTGGTTTTTTGAATGCTGAGTTTTAAGTCAACTTTTTTACACTTCTCTTTTATTTTCATAAAGATGTTTTTTAGTTCCTCTTTGCTTTCTGCCATAATGGTGGTGTCATTTGCATATCTGAAGTTATTGATATTTCTCCCAGCAATCTTGATTCCATCTGTACCTCATCCAGCCTGGCGTTTCACACGATGTACTCTGCATAGAAATTAAATAAACAGGGTGACAATATACAGTCTTGCCATACTCCTTTCCCAATTTGATCCAGTCTGTTCCATGTCCGGTTCTAACTGTTGCTTTTTGACCTGCTTCCAGGTTTCTCAGAGGCAGGTAAGGTGATCTGCTATTCCTATCTATTTAAGAATTTCCCACAGTTTGTTTTGATCCACACAGTCAAATGTTTTAGTATAGTCAATGAAGCAGATTTTTTTTTCCAGAATCCTCTTGCTTTTTCTATGATCCAGCAAATATTGGCAGTTGATCTCTGGTTCCTCTGCCTTTTCTAAATCCAGTTTGAACACCTGGAAGTTCTCTATTCACGTACTGTTAAAGCCTAGCTTGAAGGATTTTGAACACTACCTCACTAGCATGTGAAAAGAGTGCAGTTGTACAGTAGTTTGAGCATTCTTTGGCATTGCCCTTCTTTGGGATTGGAATGAAAACTGACTTTTTCCAGTCCTGTGGCCACTACTGAGTTTTCCAAATTTGCTGGTATATTGAGTGTAGCACTTTAACAGCATCAGCTTTTAGGATTTGAAATTCCATTACCTCCACTAGTTTTATTCATAGTAATGCTTCCTAAGGCCCACTGACTTCACACTCCAGTATGTCTGGCTCTAGGTGAGTGACTACTCCATAGTGGTTTTCTGGGTCATTAAGACCTTTTTTGTATTGTTATTCTGTGTATTCTTGCCACTTCTTAAGCTCTTCTGTTTCTGTTAGGTGCTTGCCATTTCTGTCCTTTATTGTGCCGATCTTTGCATGAAATACTCCTTTGGTATCTCTAATTGTCTTGAAAAGATCTCTAGTGTTTCCCATTCTATTGTTTTTCTCTATTTCTTTGCATTGTTCACTTAAGAAGGCTTTCTTGTGTCTCCTTGCTATTCTCTGGAACTGTGCATTCAGATGAATATATCTTTCCCTTTCTCTTTTGCATTTCACTTCTCTTCTTATGTTTAAGGGATTAGTATTCTAAACGTTAGCACACCTAGATGATAACAGCTAATAAAAAACATTGCAGAAGGTTACTTAATAACATTGAAGGTGTTGGTAAACGTATATTATCAACTCAGGAAAGGTTTTAAAATAGCTTGATCCCTTTTGTTAAAAAAAATGGTAAAAATGCTAAGAGAAAGTGCTAGAAAAGTATATACAACAAAAAATGAACACTAATTATTTAATTATGATGGGAACATACTTGATTCTTTTTTATGTTTTTTATATTTAATGTATATTGTTTTTTAATAAGGAAGGAAGGAAGAAGAATCACTCGTTCGAGTGATTTTAAAAAAAAGCAACTCTCTCCATTTGATTACTCCTGATGCTGAAGCTGAAACTCCAATACTTTGGCCACCTCATGCGAAGAGTTGACTCATTGGAAAAGACCCTGATGCTGGGAGGGATTAGGGGCAGGAGGAGAAGGGGACAACAGAGGATGAGATGGCTGGATGGCATCACCGACTCAAAGGACGCGAGTTTGGGTAAACTCTGGGAGTTGGTGATGAACAGGGAGGCCTGGCATGCTGCGATTCATGGGGTTGCAAAGAGTTGGACATGACTGAGTGACTGAACTGAACTGAATCAAATATTATTTTATTTTGCTAATAATGGCTTGGTAAAGATATATACTTTATCAATCAAACTAAACATAAATAATCATTTTGCAGTATTTTTATGGCAGAATGTGAGATGTTTTCCCACTGTGACTTCTGCAGCAGATTTTTAAATGATATTTTAAAAATTACCAAGAAGATCACAAATGTCTGTATAAACTGTGGAATCATATCCTTTAGTTATGACCCTCAAAATTTAATCTATTGTATTTGAAGTTAGGCTTAGACTTTGTATATCTCATACTCAAGAACAGCAACTTAATGTTTTAAAAAGCTGCTTTTCTGCTTCTCTCTCTTTGCCAGTGCTATTTAAAGAGCAGTTAAGCATACTTATCAATAGGATGTATGAATCATATCAATAATTATGAGCAACAGCAATACTTTTTTCAAAGATGTACAGCATTTTTTTTAAGCTTTAAGCAAAACAGCATCTTTATGCATTTGAATGATATTAAGGGCTGTTAAGATGCAGTGGAGTCTTTTTTTGTTTTGTTGTCAGTCATTGTAGATGAAAAGCAAATCAAGTCACCATTAACATAAAACATGACATTAAAAAAATTTATTTAATTGAAGGATCATTTCTTTACAATATTGAGATGATTTTTGCCACACATCAACATGAATTGGCCACAGGTATCCATGTATCCTCTCCATCCTGAACTGCCGCCCCACCCCTCAGTCCTCGCTCCACACTCCATCCCTCCAGGTTGTCATAGAGCACTGGCTTTGGGTGCTCTGCATCACACTTCAAACTCACACTGGTTACCTGTTTTACATGTGGTAATGTACATGTAATTCAATGCTCTTCTTTCAAATCATCCCACCCTCTGCTCCCACTGGGTCCAAAAGTCTGTTTTTTACATCTGTGTCTTCTTTGCTGCCCTGCACGTAGGATCGTTGGTACCATCTTTCTAAATTCCATATATATGTGTTAATATATGGTATTTGTCTTTCTCTTTCTGACTTACTTCACTCTGTATAATAGGCTCTAGGTTCATCCACCTCATTAGAATTGACTCAAAAGCATTCCTTTTTATAGCTGAGTAATATTCCATTGTGTATGTGTACCACAACTTCCTCATTCATTCATCTGCCGATGGACATATAGATTGCTTCCATGTCCTAGCTATTATAAATAATGTTGTGGTGAACATTGGGGTACATGTGTCTTTTAAAATTCTGGTTTCCTCAGGGTATATGCCTAGTAGTAGGATTGCTGGATGATATGATAATTTTATTCCTAGTTTTTTAAGGCATCTCCATACTGTTCTCCATAGTGGTTGTATCAGTTTGCATTTGCACCAAGAATGTAAGAGGGTTAGAGGGTTCCCTTTTCTCCACATCCTTTCCAGCATTCTGATCGGTGTGAGATGATACCTCATTGTGGTTTTGATTCGCATTTCTCTAATAATGAGTGATGTTGAATATCTTCTCATGTGTTTATTAGCCATTTGTAAAAACAAGACATTTTTAACATGACTCAGTTGATGCACAATATTTATGCCCAATAACAAGCATGCTGCTGCTGCTAAGTCACTTCAGTCATGTCCGACTCTGTGCGACCCCATAGACGGCAGCCCACCAGGCTCCCCCATCCCTGGGATTCTCCAGGCAAGAATACTGGAGTGGGTTGCCATTTCCTTCTCCAATGCATGAAAGTGAAAAGTGAAAGTGAAGTCTCTCAGTTGTGTCTGACCCTCAGCGACCCCATGGACTACAGCCTTCCAGGCTCCTTCATCCATAGGATTTTCCAGGCAGGAGTACTGGAGTGGGGTGCAATTGCCTTCTCCAAATAACAAGCATAAATAAACTCATTATCCCTAAGACATGATTCACATTCCCTAACATGTTTTTTGTGGCCTAACTTTATCAGCAGCCTCCAGGTAACTCACTGGCTTCTCCATGGTAGATATTTAAATTTTTTCTTATTCTCATCAAGCCTGTGAACCTCTTAATACATCAACACTTGCATCAGGCAGAAAATGACTATTTTGCTCCACTGAAACTGCAGATTTATCTTTCTTAGCACCCACCATTCCACTCTCCTTCCTACAGTGAATTCTTTTATCTGTTATTGTATCTCATCTTCCCCTGCCTCCTCAGGACTATACGCCACAAATTAGCTTTCTTTCCTACATCTTCAACTCTGACTTCAACCATAGGCATTTCGATTCACAAGTAGCACATGAATAGCATTAATAAAATGGCAATTCCCCATTTACTCAGCAGTCTGTACTGGGCAGAGAGTTGAATCTATTAGCTTATTACTTTCAACCTCTTTGTATGGTAGATATTGTTTTTCATATTAGGCAGATGATGTAACTCAAGTTCAGAAAAGTTAAGCACCAGCTAAGATTATGTAACACACATGTGGTAAAGTTGGGATTCAAACCAAACTCTGTCTGATTACAAGATTATATCTTAATTTTCTGTTATTTTGCCCCTTTTTGCCCCTGAAAAACTCTCTTGGACTCAATTTCTATTGCATTGTAGACAGAAAGACTTGTCCTCACACCTCAACCCACTGCAACTTGGCCTGTGCGTCATTGTCAATAGCATTCTCATAAAGCCTGAAGGTCTTCTGAGTCATCTTCACAACCTGACTTGTAGTAGCTTTTGACTGTTGCCAGCTCTCTCCTTGAAGCATTTTCTTCCATATAGACTTTTGCCAGCCTGGAGAAAATCTATTTTATTTTAAAAAGAATCTATTTAAAAAGATTCCTATAGTGATATGGAAGTTTAGTGATATAGATGTTTCTCATCTGGATATAGAGATATAGATTATGTAGTGATATAGATGTTTCTCAACTCTTTCAACAGCAAGATTTACCATCAGGTTCATGGCAGAATTATGAACATTGGTGTTGCTTGGGGTGAATGTGAGAGAGAGATTTCAGGGCAGGGTAATGTCTTCAATTCAAAGCACTTAGATTTCTCGGTGTTCTAAGAGTAAATGGGCTCAAGTCTCATTTTTTCTAGACCCTAGAAATGTCTTTGTCCCAATCCTACCCAAAGTCCTAATTCTCAACTATAACTTAAAGGAAAATTATAGATACATAATGGACATGGCTTTTCTGTGAATTGGGAAAGTATACAGCAAGTTCAGCAATGTTTTTCAATAAGGGAGGGAACTTTAAAGTATCTTGACTCTGATTTACTTGATTTTGTAAACCCCGCTGAAAGAAGTGGTATTTCTTTTTTAAAATTTTTTATTTTTACTTTATTTTACTTTACAATACTGTATTGGTTTTGCCATACATTGACATGAATCCGCCACGGGTGTACATGAGTTTCCAATCCTGAACCCCCCTCCCACCTCTCACCCCATATCATCTCTCTGGATCATCCCCATGCACCAGCCCCAAGCATCCTGTATCCTGTATTGAACAAAGACTGGTGATTCGTTTCTTAAGGAGTGGTATTTCCTCTGAAAGAAAAGAAAGTGAAAGTTGCTCAGTCTTGTCCGACTCTTTGCGACCTCATGGACTATACCGTTCATGAAATTCTCCAGGCCAGAATACTGGAGTGGGTAGCCTTTCCCTTCTCCAGGGGATCTTCTCAACCCAGGGGTCGAACCCAGGTCTCCCGGATTGAAGGAGGATTCTACTGGGCTCCTTAGTACCTAGTTTATTTATCCATCCATCCAGCCATCCAGCCATCCAGCCAGCCAGCCAGCCATCTGTCCACCTGTCTGTCTGCCTAGCCATACATTCATCTAATAAACTCTTTTGTTTTTTTAAGGAAAATAAATCTATAGTCCAGTCCACAGTGTCTATAGTCCAGACACTGTGCTGGGTTGTCTAAGAAATGTTGGTGACTTATAAACTTCCCATATGTTGTGTAGTGATAGGCCAATGGCATCTCAGCCTTAAGTCTGACCACATCTGCTTGTCCAGTTAGAAGATAGTGAGGAACTCATTAGTTCTTTTACTCCCTGTTTTAAGTTTGTTGTATAACTGCCTGATGTTTTCTAAGAGTATTTGGGTCTCTCTTTGAACAAACTGTTGGCCTGTGATAGGCCAGTTCAAGGAGAGTATACAAAGTCATTCCTAGGAAATTTTCAGAATAAAAAGTTCTCTGTGATCCTAATGATTTAAACTGGCCATCTGTCTTGTTCAAAGTCACTGGGAACTATGTTGCATCCTAAATTTTCATTTATTTATTGTCTGACTTAGACTGATCTTTTAAAAACTTCATGGCACTTGTTATCACTTTCATGTTGGAGTAAAGTACAGTTTATGTCCTTTTTTAAAAAAAAAATACATTGAACCAGGTGGAACAAAGATTGGTTTTTAAATTTAAAATGGTTGATGGGAAAATAAATCTTTATGAAATGAACACCAAAAAAGATATGAAAGTAAATCTTTCCCAGAAGAATCTACAACATGTTTATAGGTTTAATTGTTCTTTCCTTTTCAGGTTCGTGCTTGGACATTCTCTCAGGTTATCCACCTACATCAGATCAAATGAAACAATGATGTATGAGGCTGGCCTCTTATGCGCCACCATTCTGTGCAAAAAGAAGGCACTATCACTGTCAACTTATGGCCTAAGTGATCATTTCCTTCAAAAGACGTTAGATGATTTTCCTCATTATATATCTGTTCATCTTTTACTTTGGCCTGATTGTTCTTTTTCGAATCTACATGTAACTGCAAACCATTTAGTAGAGAGGACTTTTTGAATCCTGTCTCTCAATTCTAACAATTATCTTTCTTGATGGATTCACTCGAGACAGAGACTTTCAGATTTTCCTGTTTAACAGTTAACTGGATTTTTATTAGTTACCCACATCTCCACAGAGAAAGAACTTTTGATAAATGGAAAATAACTTTATATCAGAAGTTAATAAATATAACTGGCCTATAAGTGACTAGGTAAGATAAATGAGAGTGGTATGGCAGCCTCTCTACCTGCCTATTACACCCATATCATCCTTGATGTATTTACAAAGCTATCTCTATGACTAAGTGAATGGAAAATGACAAATGTGTTTATCTACCATTCCATGTTCTCCTAAATAAGGGTTTCAAATATTGGAGTGGTACACTGCGGCAGGGTTGGGGTGTGTTGGATGACTTTCTCACCATTCTGAAAGATCTGCTTTACATGGGCAGTCTCTTTGCTAATTGCAATAGTAATAATGATAGTAATTAAAAACTACTACCATTTTTGGAGCACTTACCATGTGCTAGGCATTTTATATACATTGTCTTCACAACAACAATGGAAAATAGATGTTATTATTTGCTTTCCAATGTAGTTTTTTTTTGTGTGTGTGTGTATATATATATATAGTATGTGATAAGCCTATAATATTGATATAATTCCCTGGTGGCAGAGGCAGTAAAGATTCTACCTGCAATATTGAAGACCTGGGTCCCATCCCTGGGTTGGGGAGATCCCCGGAGAAGGGAATGGCAACCCATTCTAGGATTCTTGCCTGGAAAATTTCATGGACAGAAGAGCCCAGTGGGCTACAGTCCATGGGATCACAAAGAGTCAGACACGACTAACATTTCCATTGGTATAATTAGAAGGATTATTTGCATTAGGATTTTGACAGCTCCTTGTAGGAGTTCTTTATCAGTTGTCAAGCCAGCTCTAAACCCTCATAAAAGTCTTGTGAGACAAGTTGGCAGCCAGCATCTTTATATAGGCAGGGCTTGAGCCTGATTCAGTTTTTTGCCTAGCACCTATGGTCAACAAAAGAGTCCCCAAAGCAGTACTTGGATGCAATCTCAAAAACGATCTCTGTTCCTTTCCAAGGCAAACCATTCAATATCACAGTAATCCAAGTCTATGCCCCAACCCGTAATGCTGAAGAAGCTGAAGTGGAACAGTTCTATGAAGACCTACAAGACCGTTTAGAACTAACAACCCCAAAAGATGTCCTTTTCATTATAGGGGACTGGAATGCAAAAGTAGGAAGTCAAGAAACAACTGCGGTAACAGGCAAATTTGGCCTTGGAATACAGAATGAAGCAGGGCAAAGGCTAATAGAGTTTTGCCAAGAAAATGCACTGGTCATAGCAAACACCCTCTTCCAACAACACAAGAGAAGACTCTACACATGGACATCACCAGATGGTCAACACTGAAATCAGATTGATTATATTCTTACAGCCAAAGATGGGGAAGCTCTATCTGCAAAGTCAGCAAAAGATAGCAAAAGTCAGCAAAAACAAGACCAGGAGCTGACTGTGGCTCAGATCATGAACTCCTTATTGCCAAATTCAGACTTAAATTGAAGAAAGTAGGGAAAACCACTAGACCATTCAGGTATGACCTCAATCAAATCCCTTATGATTATACAGTGGAAGTGAGAAATATATTTAAGGGCCTAGATCTGATAGATAGAGTGCCTGATGAACTATGGAATGAGGTTCGTGACATTGTACAGGAGACAG
>SJYQ01096261.1:211019-279671 GCA_006410935.1 Redunca redunca
TCAGCAGTGGCCACAGGACTGGAAAAGGTCAGTTTTCATCTCAATCCCCAAAAAAGGCAATGCCAAAAATGCTCAAACTACCGCATAATTGCACTCATCTCACACGCTAGTAAAATAATGCTCAAAATTCTCCAAGCCAGGCTTCAGCAATACATGAACCGTGAACTCCCTTATCTTCAAGCTGATTTTAGAAAAGGCAGAGGAACCAGAGATCAAATTTCCAACATCTGCTGGATCATGGAAAAAGCAAGAGAGTTCCAGAAAAACATCTCTTTCTGATTCATTGACTATGCCAAAGCCTTTGACTGTGTGGATCACAATAAACTGTGGAAACTTCTGAAAGAGATGGGAATACCAGACCACCTGCTTTGCCTCTTGAGAAACTTGTATGCAGGTCAGGAAGCAACAGTTAGAACTGGACATGGAACAACAGACTGGTTCCAAATAGGAAAAAGAGTACATCAAGCCTGTATATTGTCACCCTGCTTATTTAACTTATATGTAGAGTACATCATGAGAAATGCTGGACTGAAGGAAACACAAGCTGGAATCAAGATTTCTGGGAGAAATATCAATAACCTCAGATATGCAGATGACACTACCCTTATGGCAGAAAGTGAAGAGAAACTAAAAGGCCTCTTGATGAAAGTAAAAGAGAAGAGTGAAAAAGTTGGCTTAAAGATCAACATTCAGAAAATGAAAATCATGGCATCTGGTCCCATCACTTCATGGGAAATAGATGGGGAAACAGTGGAAACAGTGTCAGACTTTATTTTTTGGGCTCCAGAATCACTGCAGATGGTGATTGCAACCATGAAATTAAAAGACGCCTACTCCTTGGAAGGAAAGTTATGACCAACGTAGATAGCATATTGAAAAGCAGAGACATTACTTTGCCAACAAAGGTCCGTCTAGTCAATGCTATGGTTTTTCCAGTGGTCATGTATGGATGTGAAAGTTGGACTGTGAAGAAAGGTGAGTGTTGAAGAATTGATGCGTTTGAACTGTGGTGTTGGAGAAGACTCTTGAGAGTCCCTTGGGCTGCAAGGAGTTCCAACCAGTCCATTCTAAAGAAGAACAGTCCTGGATGTTCTTTGGAAGGACTGATGAAGCTGAAACTCCAATACTTTGGCCACCTCATGTGAAGTGTTGGCTCATTGAAAAAGACTCTGGTGCTGGGAGAGATTGGGGGCAGGAGGAGAAGGGGACGAGAGAGGATGAGATGCTGGATGGCATCCCTGACTGGATGGACATGAATTTGGCTGAACTATGGGATTTGGTGATGGACAGGGAGGCCTGGCGTGCTGCGATTCATGGGGTCACAAAGAGTTGGACATGACTGAGTGACTGAACTGAACTGAACTAACTCATTTGTAGAATGCAGTACATGGTAATAAAAATAAAACAGTGAAAAACAATACAACCAGGATAATACAAATTCACTTCTCAGATTAGGTGGGGTCTCACTGGAATTCCTTCTAGGATATCTGAAGTGTGTCCTTATCAGGCAGTGAGAAATGAAATAAAGTTATAACAAATTTTAGCTTTCTTTTGATTAAAAAATTATTCAAACTTTCAGTAGAATAGGCCAGCAGCTTCTCCCCAGGAGTAAGTCAGAGAATAAGTCAGGCAGAGCTGGAGTCTTCACTGGTTGCTGCACTTCTCCAGGCATGCTGGTCTCAGGACAGTGAGCTTGTTTTCCACACTCTACCTCCACAGCCATGGGCATCCTCCAGCTTTGCCCACAATCCTCAGGTTGCATTAATCACCACCTCTCTGCTTCCAGACCAAGTTAGGACTTGTTGGCACATGGGATGAAGTCAGGGAGTCACAGAAGACAAATTACTTGTTGGGACCCATGCGGGACTCATGGCATCTGGCACAGTATATTTGTCACCTTCCTGTATTCTGGCCTTCACTCTATGGCTCTACTGATGTGATATCGCTAGGGGCTTGGAATTTCCCAGGTGTAGGGAAACAGATTAATACTTTACCTAGCTCACAGTAGATGCAATTTAAAATCCACTACATTAGGGTATTTAACTGTGAGAAATGTGACTACCAAAGTGAATATCTGTTAGTGAAATCTATATGAGATGCTAAATCTTAATCAGAGTTGCTTGGTGAGCATTAAAGTAGGCCAGGGGAATTAGCATAATGAGTTGAATACTTAAAGACCCCAGGTCAATGTTAGTCTGAGACTAGGACTCTTGTGGCCACCAACATGAGAAATTCTTAAGCCACAGCATTTCTGTCCCTGGAAGTTTCCTGACCTAGTATGACTATTGCCTGCCGGAAACTGTTGGGTGATGCTTGAAAGTATTTCCCCTGGGCTCTGGCACCTCCCCAGTGCACTGCACTCAGCAGGCACTAAGAAAAAGAGAGTTAAACAAGCCACTATAGTGCATAGGTAAAATTACCTTTAATCCTGTATTCACCTTGGGAAGTGAGCATATTTCTGAAATAAGATGCAAAGTAGGTTTTTTATTCATCTATTTATAGGATAAAGGTAGTAGTTTAAAATAAACCAGAAAAAGAAAAGAATAGGAGTTGTTGGGTGTGGTGGGGTTCAAGTCTTTATAGATCTTTTTATTTCATTTAATGGCTTATTTATGTAGATGAGAGCTGTTTTAAAAAAACAAACAGATATTTCTAGAAGGTTTAAATCTCCCTAATATTTAAAACCAGTTCAGTTTAGTCACTCAGCTGTGTCTGACTCTTTTCAATCCCATTGACTGCAGCACACCAGGCCTCTCTATCCATCACCAACTCCCAGAGCTTGCTCAAGCTCATGTCCATTGCGTCAGTGATGCCATCCAACCATCTCATCCTCTGTCATCCCCTTCTCCTCATGCCTTCAATCTTTCCCAGCATCAGGGTCTTTTCCAGTGAGTCAGTTCAAAGTATTGGAGTTTCAGCTTCAACATCAGACCTTCCAATGAATATTCAGGACTGATTTCCTTTAGGATAGACTGGTTGGATCTCCTTGTAGTCCAAGGGACTCTCAAGAGTTGTCTCCAACACCACAGTTCAAAAGCATCAATTCTTTGGTACTCAGCTTTCTTTATAGTCCAACTCACATCCATACATGACTACTGGAAAAAGTTCACAGTTCACATGCTGTTGAAGCCTGGCTTGGAGAATTTGATGATTTCTTTGCAGGTGTGTGAGATGAGTGCAATTGTGTAGTAGTCTGAGCATTCTTTGGCATTGCCTTTCTTTGGGATTGGAATGAAGACTGATCTTTTCCAGTCCTGTGGCCACTGCTGAGTTTTCCAATTTGCTGCCATATGAAGTACAGTGCTTTCACAGCATCATCTTTTAGGATTTGAAATAGCTCAACTGGAATTCCATCACCTCCACTAACTTTGTTTGTAGTGATATTTCCTAAAGCCCACTTGACTTCACATTCTAGGATGTCTGGCTCTGGGTGAGTGATCACACCATTGTGGTTACCTGGGTCATGGAGATCTTTTTTGTATAGTTCTTCTGTGTATTCTTGCCACTTCTTCTTAATATTTTCTGCTTCTGTTAGGTCCATACCATTTCTGTCTTTTGTTTTACCCATCTTTGCATGCAGTGTTCCCTTGATATCTCTCATTTTTTTGAAGAGAGCTCTGATCTTCCCATACTGTTGTTTTCCTCTATTTCTTTGCATTGATCACTAAGAAAGGCTTTCTTATCTCTCCTTGCTATTCTTTGGAACTCTGCATTCAAATGGGTATATCTTTCCTTTTTTCCTCAGCCTTTAGCTTCTCTTCTTTTCACAGTTATTTGTAAGGCCTTCTTAGATAGCCATTTTGCCTTTTTGCATTTTTTTCTTGGTCATGATATTGATCCCTGCCTCCTGCACAATGTCACGACCCTCCGTCCATAGTTCTTTAAGCACCCAGTCTATTAGATCTAGTCCTTTAAATCTATTTCTCACTTCCACTGTATAATCATAAGGGATTTGATTTAGGTCATACCTGAATGGTCCAGTGTTTTTCCCTACTTTCTTCAATTTAAGTCTGAATTTGGCAATAAGGAGTTCATGATCTGAGCCACAGTCAGCTCCTGGTCTTGTTTTTGCTAACTGTATAGAGCTTTTCCATCTTTGGTTGAAAAGAATATAATCAGTCTGATTTCAGTATTGACCATCTGGTGATGTCCATGTGTAGAGTCTTGTGTTGTTGGAAAGAGGGTGTTTGCTCTGACCAGTTCATTGGCAAAACTTTTAGCTTTTGCCGTGCTTCATTCTGTACTCTGAGGCAAAATTTGCCTGTTACTCCAGGTATTTCTTGACTTCCAACTTTTGCATTCTAGTCCCCTATAATGAAAAGGACATCTTTTTTTGGGTGTTAGTTCTAGAAGGTCTTATAGGTCTTCATAGAACCATTCAACCTCAGCTTCTTCAACATTACTGGTCGGGACATAGACATGGATTACTGTGATATTGAATGGTTTGCCTTGGAAATGAACAGAGATCAATCTGTCATTTTTGAGATTGCTTCCAGGTACTGCATTTTGGACTCTTTTGTTGACTATGATGGCTACTCCATTTCTTCTAAGGGATTTTTGCCCCCTGTAGTAGATACAATGGTCATCTGAGTTAAATTCACCCATTCCAGTCCATTTTAGTTTGCTGATTCCTAAAATGTCGATGTTCACTCTTGCCATCTCCTGTTTGACCACTTCCAATTTGCCTTGATTCATGAACCTAACATTTCAGGTTCCTATGCAATATTGCTCTTTACAGCATTGGACTTTACTTCCATCGCCAGTTACATCCACAACTGGGTGTTGTTTTTGCTTTGGCTCTGTCTCTTCATTCTTTCCAGAGTTATTTCTCCACTGATCTCCAGTAGCATATTGGGTACCCACTGACCTGGGGAGTTCATCTTTCAGTATCCTGTCTTTTTGCCTTTTCATACTGTTCATGGGGTTTGCAAGGCAAGAATACTGAAGGGGTTTGCTATTCCCTTCTCCAGTTCAGTTCAGTCGCTCAGTCATGTCCGACTCTTTGCGACCCCATGAATCGCAGCATGCCAGGCCTCCCTGTCCATCACCAACTCCTGGAGTTCACTCAGACTCACGTCCATCGAGTCCGTGATGCCATCCAGCCATCTCATCCTCGGTCGTCCGCTTCTCCTCCTGCCCCCAATCCCTCCCAGCATCAGAGTCTTTTCCAGTGAGTCAACTCTTTGCATGAGGTGGCCAAAGTACTGGAGTTACAGCTTCAGCATCATTCCTTCCAAAGAAATCCCAGGGTTGATCTCCTTCAGAATGGACTGGTTGGATCTCTTTGCTGTCCAAGGGACTCTCAAGAGTCTTCTCCAACACCACATTTCAAAAGCATCAATTCTTCGGCGTTCAGCCTTCTTCTCAGTCCAACTTTCACATCCATACATGACCATAGGAAAAACCATAGCCTTGACTAGACGGACCTTAGTCGGCAAAGTAATGTCTCTGCTTTTGAATATGCTATCTAGGTTGGTCATAACTTTTCTTCCAAGGAGTAAGCGTCTTTTAATTTCATGGCTGCAGTCATCATCTGCAGTGATTTTGGAGCCCCCCCAAAATAAATGGTCCCTTCTCCAGTGGACCACATTTTGTCAGAACTCTCCACCATGACCCATCTGTCTTGGGCAGCCCTATACAAAATGGCTCATAGTTTCATTGAGTTAGACAAGGCTGTGGTTTATGTGATCAGATTAGTTAGTTTTCTGTGATTGTGGTTTTCATTCTGTCTGCCCTCTGATGGAGAAGGATAAGAGGCTTATGGAAACTTCCTTATAGGAGAGACTGACTGAGGGGCAAATTGGGTCTTGCTCTGATGGACCATGCTCAGTAAATCTTTAATCCAGTTTTCTGTTGAAGGGCAGGGCTGTGTTCCCTCCCTGTTATTTGACCTGAGGCCAAACTATGGTGGAGGTAATGAAGATAATGGCAGCTTTCTTCAAAGTTCCCATGCACACACTATTACACTCAGTGCCCCCAACTCTGAAGCAGGCCACCACCAACCCATGCCTCCGCCAGAAACTTCTGGACACTCATGGGCAAGTCTGGGTCAGTCTCTTATGGGGTCACTGCTCCTTTCTCCTGGGTTCTGGTGTGCACAGGGTTCTGTTTGTGCCCTCCAAGAGTCTGTTTCTCCAGTCCTGTGTAAGTTCTGGTGGCTCTATGGTGGGGTTAATGGTGACCTCCTCCAAGACGGCTTATGCCATACCTAAGTCTACTGCACCTAGAGCCCCTGCCCCTGCAGCAGTCGACTGCTGACCATACCTCCTCAGGAACACTCAGACCCAGTTCTGCCTCAGTCTCTGTGGGGTCTCTGGGTCCTGGTACATACAAGGTATGTTTGAGCCCTCTGAGCTTCTCTGGTAGGTATGGGGTTTGATTCTAAACGTGACTTTGCCCCTCCTACAGTCTTGCTGTGGTTTCTTCTTTGCCCTTGGACATGGGGTAGCTCGTCAAAGTTGCTCCAGCACCATGCAGCCACTGCTCTAATGCTGTGCAGCCACCGCTCCAGCACCTATGGTCTTTCTGGGGCTTCTCTGCTCTTGGACATGGAGTATCTCCTTACAGTCACTCCAGCACTGCTCAGCTGCTGGATACAGAGAGATCCATAATGGACATCTTCATTTCTGCAATTTTTTAAAGAACTAGTCAGTAGCCCTCATGCCATATTTTGGGTAACCTTTTGTACTATTACTTCAACTGTTAGTTTTGTAATACACAAAACACTCATCTTCAAGTATATGAGGGAAGCAGAGCCACCAGAAATGATGACACTAAGACCTGGAGATCCTGGTTAATGGATAACTCATGAGAGTACAGTAAAGTCATTTTGTTTCATTCTATATTTATTGAGTACCTGTACCCAGATAGGCACTGAGGGTGCAAAGATAAATAGCACATGGCTCCTGCCCTCAAGAGGCCATAGTCCAGGCAGGGACTTTCACTTAAGCACTTACAGTCCTGTATAATATACCTGAAGTTCTAAAGTTGTGTAAGGCATGATGATAATACAGAGATAGGAGAACATAATTCTACTGGGAGTGGTCAAAGAAGGCTTTCCAGAAAAGGTGACCTATTAACTGGGTTTTGAGTAATGAATAGCCTTAACCATGGCCTTAAGCTGTTACCTCTTCCTACCACACCCCTGCTTCGTGAACCTTGTGCTACCTACTTTGTCACTCTTAACTACACCATAGATTTTTCCTTAACTGCAATTCCATGCCTCTGTCAGTTCAGTTCAGTTCAGTCACTCAGTCATGTCTGACTCTTTGTGACCCCATGCAGTGCAGCACACCAGGCTTCCCTGTCCATCACTAACTCCCAGAGCTTGCTCAAACTCATGTCCATTGAGTCGGTGGTGCCATCCAACACTCTCATCTCTGTCATCCCCTTCTCCTTCTGCCTTCAATCTTTCCCAGCATCAGAGTCTTTTCCAATGAGTCAGTTCTTCACATCAGGTGGTCAAAGTATTGGAGCTCTAGTTTCATCATCAGTCCTTGCAATGAATATTCAGGACTGATTTCCTTTAGGATGGACTGGTTGGATTTCCTTGCAGTCCAAGGGACTCTCAAGAGTTCTCGAACATCACAGTTCAAAAGCATCAATTCTTTGGCAGTCAGCTTTCTTTATGGTCCAACTCTTACATCCATACATGACGACTGGAAAAACCATAGTTTTGACTAGATAGACCTTTGTTGGCAAAGTAATGTCTCTTTTTAATATGCTGTCTAGGTAGGTCATAGCTTTTCTTCCAAGGAGCAAGCGTCTCTTAATTTTGTGGCTGCAGCCACCATCCACAGTGATTTTGGAGCCCAAGAAAAAAAAGTCTGTCACTCTTTCTGTTATTTCCTCATCTATTTGCCATGACGTGATGGGACCAGATGCCATGATCTTCATTTTGAGTTTTAAGCCAAGTTTTTCCACTCTCCTCTTTCACTTTCATCAAGAGGCTCTTTTGTCTATAGCTTTAAAAAAAAAAGAAAGAAAAAACTTACTTGTCTTTCAAGGCCTATCTCTAGCACACTGTAAACCAGAGGTCAGAAAATTATAGCCTGTGAATCAAATTTGGTCCACTATCAGCTTTTATAAATAAACTTTTATTGGAACACAGTTATATTCATTCATCTATCACATTATAGCGACCTTGGGATTACAATGGCAGGATTAAGCAGTTGTTTCAGAAAGGGCATGGTCTCTAAAACTATGTGTCCTTGAGATAATTGTTATTCAACTTTCATGTTTCAATGTCCTTACGAGTCACATGGTAGTAACTGTAAAAGCTGCATCATGTTTTTATAATGATTAAATATATTTTAATCATTATAATGCTTAAATCATTTTATAATGATTAAATGTATGCTTGGTGGATCTGTGATGGGGCACCCTGATTGCTCTTCTGAATGAGGATCTATTTCTTCAGTTGTCAAAAGATAGTGCTTACAACCTTCTGCTGTAGTGGAAGAAAACTTTACCTCAGGACATGACACATTTATGGGGCAGCCCCCATCTAATGACTAATTACCTGAGAAGTATAGACTTACCCCCCTACCCCTCAGCTTGGATTTGTACTAGCACCAGAGGGCCCCGTGATCATGGAAATCCAGCCTTTTCCTGAGCTCAGTCTGGTTCCTTCCCTAGGTTCCTTCCATAGGTGTTGATCTCAAGAGCACTTCTTAAACTCCTTTTCAGGGTCTGCATTCAGTGATTCCCAGCTATGATAGTAGATACCAGGATTGGTCCCCCAGTTAGACACTAAGATGGCATTTTGGGGCTGATCACTTTCTCCTGGCTGCCACTGCAAGTGCTGTCACTGGTGCTGAACACACATAGCCCAGACAGCTGCGCTGGTGTTTCACCAGTGGTAGCTTACTAGTGGAAGGGGATGTACTGGCTGATGCTGTGTGTCAGGCATTTGAGTAATAAGAGGAAAATAGTGATCTCAAGAACAGTGAACTGTCTAGCCATTGTCAAGTTCCACTGATGTCTTGGAAAAGGGTAATGAAAGAGCTGAGATGGATTTATCAACAATTAAATGCTAAGTGTAAAGACCAGAGGGCCTCACTGGAAACATAAAAAAAGCTCTTACATCTTAAATTGAGGGTAAGAGGTCCAAATATGAGGACCAAGGCCAGGATTTAATGGTAAGAGTAGCTGAGGCAGGTTTGTTATGCCTGGGTTGGGAAAAGTGGGCTTCTGGTACAAGGAATGGCTATATCTCTGTTGATCCCCCCTCACCTCGCCCCCAGGAATCTTTAATCTCCAGGTTATCCTGAACTCCCACCCCCCAAAGCCTGCAAAAATGGCCCGCTCAACCTCTGTTAAGGGTTAGATACACACACACACACACACACACACACACACACACACACACACACACATTTGATGCTTAAATTTAATCTTCTGTACTCATTCAAGATCTCCTCCATCTCCTCTCCCAATCACCAGGTCAGTAACTAGGATTAAATCACAAAATACTTCTGCGAAGGACCTACTAGAACTGCTAAGGGAGAAAAAGAACTATACTCCTATAGTCTTATTTCAAGACTAATAAACTGGGGAAATAGGCATGGGACTGGATTCTGAGGGTGCTCGACCAAAGTGGGTGGAAGATAAATTTGGATATAAGAGAGTTTACCAATATGAGAACATTTGCCCGCAATACAGGATGTAATCATATCCTGTAGAAGGAATGTGAGCATGTTGTAGGCTAGCTGCTAGAAACATGGGAAAAAGCATTGCTACAAACTGAGATAGAAATGATGGAATTGATGTGCCAGACGCCTTTACATAATACAGAAAGGAAGAGTGTGTTCAACAACTCTTCTCCCTTGACCAATTTGACAATAAATGACATGCACAGGAATCCAAGCCTCGTTTTATTATTGCTAAATCATTCTGAAGATCTACAAATCAGTCAAGAGGATGCAGATTTGTATCAAGAATAGGATGCCAAGAATGACCCATAGGGACACAGCAGTCTAGACACACTAAGAGATTCTCAGACCACTGAGGGTTTTGCTGGATCCAAATAGTTGTAGTTCCTGGAATCCTGTTACCTCCTATCACCACATCCCCAACTAGATATCCCTGTACCTGTCCTAGGTATGTAGATTTGTGGCTCTGGCTTATGAGACCCCATTATGCAGGGCAGCCCTGTATGATTATGCCTGGCTATGAGATGGGGCCCATCATTTCCAAGGACAAAGTGTAACAAGGGAAGAAAAAGAGGAAGCTGGGTGCCCCTTGTGTGATCATCAATTTCAGGAGAAATATTCTTCTCTAATAATAGAAGTAATTTTTGCTTAGGAAGAAGTCTCTGAGCTTTCTCTTTTCTGGACTCCATCTATAGTATCTACTGATTTGCAGATTCCAGCATGTCAGCTTTTTTACATGAATTCTTTTCTGTTTTAAAAATCAGCAATGTATATAGTTTTGATACTACTTGGACATCCCTGCTGCTGCTGCTAAGTCGCTTCAGTCGTGTCCAACTCTGTGTGACCCCATAGATGGCAGCCCAATAGGCTCCTCTGTCCCTGGGATTCTCCAGGCAAGAATACTGGAGTGGGTTGCCATTTCCTTCTCCAATGCAGTAAAGTGAAAAGTGTTATTTGGAATGTCAAGCTGAGAATGCTTCCTTTTAGATTAGCCAAGTGACCTTAGCCCACAAAGAAATTATTCCCTGTCATTTGTTTTTAAATTCCATGGCCTTCATCATCCTGATTTCCCATGGGCAGAATGCAGTTTCATACTGGTCACAATTTAAGGGGACTTATAAAAGCTCCCTTATTTTCTGTTATATTAACTGACTTCATAGAAATATAGTCCTCAAAATGTTTAAATTCCACTATAATCAACACTGTTGTAACTCTATGAATGGGGTTCAGAGCAGTGACACTGCATACTGCAGTGCTGCCTAAATGCGAGGTTCAAGACAATCCCAGGAGCCTGCTGTGAGAACTGAGTAAGTAAGTAAGTGTTGGGCTTCCCTGGTGGCTCTGTGTTAGTCTCTCAGTTGTGCCCAACTCTTTGCGACCCCATGGACTTCAGCCCATCAGGCTCCTCTGTCCATGAGATTTTCCAGGAAAGGATACTAGAGGGGGTTGCCATTTCCTTCTCCAGGGGATCTTCCCAACCCAGGGATCAAACCTGGGCCTCCTGCACTGCAGGCAGATTCTTCACCAACTGAGCTACAAGGGAAGCCCTAGCCAGTCTTAAATCCCATTACACTGGGATCTGAACTATCACAGGACTGTGTTACCATCATTTCATTCCATGTTTAGGAAACTAGTCTTTGGTTGCATGTGAAACTCTCCCTGTATTTCTCATTTACCGTAGAAGAATCAATTAAGTTCTCTCTTTACTCTTTGTCTAGAGTGGACATCATTGTTATAATGGGGAGCAGGAAGTCCATGAAAAAGAGTATAAAAGGAGAGCCAAGGGAAGGGGCTCAGCTAATAAGGATAAATACCAGTTTGGGGCTGAAACAGTTTGCTCAAATAAAAGGCCAAATAGGGAGATGGAGAGAATTTAAATTAATTGTCAAAGGTCTAAGGATCTTAGAGAACCAGCGTTCCTCTCACCTCCCTCCCCATCCCTTCCCTCTTGAACAGAACATCTAATGTTTGTTTATCTTATTCCCTTCATCTGCAAAATGCAAAGTACAATGCTTGCCTTGCCTATCTCCTTGGCTGATTGTAAAACCCAAATTTACATTTCCAAAGACTGCATAATACATACTGTGCTCTAGGAAGGCACTTGGTTTTTATTATGGGTTTCTGAGTGTGTATAAATCCTGCCTCAGAATCTTTTGGGAAAGAAGTTGGGTATAAAAGTATATAGAATCGAATAAATATTTATGAGACATACCAAGAATAGAAGAGCTTCTGCTTGACAATTTTGCCTGGTTGCAATACTGGTGCTGTTATTATAGAGCTGAAGATGTCCCAGTTGACCAGACTCCACTGGGGGAACTGTGGTTTTGGTGAAGAATATGGTTGGTCCAGATCACATCCATCCATGATGTCCAGTAGCTTGGGTTTCTTTTTGGTTACCTCTCAGTTGAGTGATATTTCTCTGGAATCACAAGGTTCTATAGTTTAGGAAAAGCCAATGTCAACTAAAAAGAATTCCTACTCCATTTGTTTTGTTTTTTTACATCAGTATCCACAGTTAGGTATTCATTGGCAAGACTGGCCCATTTTTTAAAAATTTTATTTATGTATTTATTATTATTATTTTGGTTGTGCTGGATCTTCATTTCTATGCGTGGGCTTTCTCTAGTTGCACGAAGTGGGGCTACTCTCTTCTTGTGGTGCTTGAGCTTCTCATTGTGTTGGCTTCTCTTGTTGTGGAGCACAAACTCTAGGGTACACAGGCTTCAGTAGCTGCAGCTCATGGGCTCTAGAGTGTGGGCTCGGTAGTTGTGGCACATGGCCTTAGTTGCCTCTCAGCATGTGGAATTTTCCTGGACCAGGGGTTGTATTTGTGTCCCTGTCACTGACAGGTGGATTCTTTGTGTGTGTGTGTGTGTCTTTTCATACAGTATTCTTTCCTTTTTATTCATAGGGGTTCTTTTTTAAAAAAAATTATTTATTTTAATTGGAGGCTAATTACTTTACAGTATTGTAGCGGTTTTTGCCATACATTGGCATGAATCAGCCATGGGTATACATGTGTTCCCCATCCTGAAATCCCCACCCACCTCCCTCCCCATCCCATCCCTCTGGGTCATCCCAGTGCACCAGCCCTGAGCACCCTGTCTCATGCATCAAGCCTGGACTGGCAATCTGTTTCACATATGATAATATACATGTTTCAATGCTATTCTCTCAAATCATCCCACCCTCACCTTCTCCCACAGAGTCCAAAAGACTGTTCTATACATCTGTGTCTCTTTTGCTGTCTTGCATACAGGGTTATCGTTACCATCTTTCTAAATTCCATATATATGCATTAGTATACTGTATTGGTGTCTTTTTTTCTGACTTACTTCACTCTGTATAATAGGCTCAGGTTTCATCCACTGATTCAAATGTATTCTTTTTAATAGCTGAGTAATATTCCATTGTGTATGTGTACTAATATATTATCCATTCATCTGCTGATGGATGTCTAGGTTACTTCCATGTCCTGGCTATTATAAATAGTGCTGCGATGAACATTGGGGTACACGTATCTCTTTCAATTCTGGTTTCCTTGGTGTGTATGCCCAGCAAGGGGATTGCCAGGTCATATGGCAGTTCTATTTCCAGTTTTTTAAGGAATCTCCACACTGTTCTCCATAGTGGCTGTACTAGTTTGCATTCCCACCAACAGTGTAAGAGGGTTCTCTTTTCTTCACACTTTCTCCAGCATTTATTGTTTGTAGATTTTAGGATAGCAGCCATTCTGATACGTGTGAGATGGTACCTCATTGTGGTTTTGATTTGCATTTCTCTGATAATGAGTGATGTTGAGCATCTTTTCATGTGTTTGTTAGCCATCTGTATGTCTTCTTTGGAGAAATGTCTATTTAGTTCTTTGGCCCATTTTTTGATTGGGTTGTTTATTTTTCTGGACCTTAGCTGCAGGAGTTGCTTGTATATTTTTGAGATTAATTTTTTTTCAGTTGCTTCATTTGCTATTATTTTCTCCCATTCTGAAGGCTGTCTTTTCACCTTGGTTATAGTTTCCTTCATTGTGCAAAAGCTTTTAATTAGGTCCCATTTGTTTATTTTTGCTTTTATTTCCATTACTCTGGGAGGTGGGTCAAAGAGGATCCTGCTGTGATTTATGTCGGAGAGTGTTTCTCCTATGTTCTCCTCTAGGAGTTATATAGTTTCTGGTCTTACATTTAGATCTTTAATCCATTTTGAGTTTATTTTTGTGTATGGTGTTAGAAAGTGTTCTAGTTTCATTCTTTTACAAGTGGTTGACCAGTTTTCCCTGCATCACTTGTTAAAGAGATTGTCTTTTCTCCACTGTATATTCCTGCCTTCTTTGTCAAAGACAAGGTGTCCATAGGTATGTGGATTTATCTTTGGGCTTTCTATTTTGTTCCATTGATCTCCACTTCTGTCTTTGTGCCAGTACCATACTGTCTTAATGACTGTGGCTTTGTAGTAGAGCCTGAAGTCAGGCAGGTTGATTCCTCCAGTTCCATTCTTCTTTCTCAAGATTGCTTTGGCTATTTGAAGTTTTTTCTATGTCCATACAGATTGTGAAATTATTTGTTCTAGTTCTGTGAAAAATACCCTTGGTAGCTTGATAGGGATTGCATTGAATTTGTAGATTGCTTTGGGTACTGTACTCATTTTCACTATATTGATTCTTCCAATCCATGAACATGGTATAATTCTCCATCTATTTGTGTCCTCTTTGATTTCTTTCATCAGTGTTTTATAGTTTTCTATATATAGGTCTTTTGTTTCTTTAGGTAAATATATTCCTGAGTATTTTATTCTTTTCATTGCAATGGTGAATGGAATTGTTTCCTTAATTTCTTTTTCTACTTTCTCATTATTAGTATATAGGAGTGCAAGGATTTCTGTGTGTTAATTTTATATCCTGCAACTTTACTATATTCATTGATTAGCTCTAGTAATTTTCTGGTGGAGTCTTTAGGGTTTTCTATGTAGAGGATCATGTCATTTGCAAACAGTGAGAGTTTTACTTCTTCTTTTCCAGTCTGGATTCCTTTTATTTCTTTTTCTTCTCTGATTGCTGTGGCCAAAACTTCCAAAACTATATTGAATAGTAGTGGTGAGAGTGGGCACCCTTGTCTTGTTCCTGACTTTAGGGGAAATGCTTTCAATTTTTCACCATTGAGGATAATGTTTGCTGTGGTATGTCATATATAGCTTTTATTATGTTGAGGTATGTTCCTTCTATACCTGCTTTCTGGAGGGTTTTTTTATCATAAATGGTTGTTGAATTTTGTCAAAGGCTTTCTCTGTATCTATTGAGATAATCATGTGGTTTTTATCTTTCAATTTGTTAATGTTGTGTATTACATTGATTTGTGAATATTAAAGAATCCTTGCATCCCTGGGATAAAGCCCACTTGGTCATGATGTATGGTCATTTTAATATGTTGTTGGATTCTGTTTGATAGAATTTTGTTAAGGATTTTTGCATCTGTGTTCATCAGTGATATTGGCCTGTAGTTTTCTTTTTTTGTGGTATCTTTGTCTGGTTTTGGTATTAGGATGATGGTGGCCTCACAGAATGAGTTGGGAAGTCTATCTTCCTCTGCAATTTTCTGGAAGAGTTTGAGTAAGATAGATGTCAGCTCTTCTTTAAATTTTTGGTAAAATTCAGCTGTGAAGCCGTCTGGTCTTAGGTTTTTGTTTGCTGGAAGATTTCTGATTACAGTTTGATTTCCGTGCTTGTGATGGGTCTGTTAAGAGTTTCTATTTTTTCCTGGTTCAGTTTTCAAAAGTTATAGTTTTCTAAGAATTTGTCCATTTCTTCCATGTTGTCTATTTTATTGGCATTTTGTTGTGATAGTAGTCTCTTGTGATCCTTTGTATTTCTGTGTTGTCTGTTGTGATTTCCATTTTCATTTCTAATTTTGTTGATTTGATTCTTCACCCTTTGTTTCTTGTTGAGTCTGGCTAATAGTTTGTCAATTTTATTTATCTTCTCAGAGAACAAGCTTTTAGCTTTGTTGATTTTTGCTATGGTCTCCTTTGTCTCTTTTGCATTTATTTCTGCTCTAAGTTTTAGGATTTCTTTCCTTCTACTAACCCTGGGGTTCTTCATTTCTTCCTTTTTTGGTTGCTTTAAGTGTAGAGTTAGGTTATTTATTTGACTTTTTTCTTGTTTCTTGAGGTAATCCTGTATTGCTATGAACCTTCCCCTTAGCACTGCTTTGACAGTGTCTCATAGGTTTTTTATTGTTCTGTTTTCATTTTCATTTGTTTCTATGCATATTTTGATTTCCTTTTGATTTCTTCTGTGATTTGTTGGTTATTCAGAAGTGTGCTGTATAGCCTCTATATGTTGGAATTTTTAATAGATTTTTTTCCTATTCAGTTCAGTTCAGTTCAGTCGCTCAGTCATGTCCAACTCTGTGCAACCCCATGAATTAATTGCAGCATGCCAGGCCTCCCTGTCCATCACCAGCTCCCGGAGTCCACCCAAACCCATGTCCATCAAGTCGGTGATGCCATCCTGCCATCTCATCCTCTGTCGTCCCCTTCTCCTCCTGCCCCCGAATCCCTCCCAACATCAGAGTCTTTTCCAATAAGTCAACTCTTTGCATGAGATGACCAAAGTATTGGAGTTTCAACCTTAGCATCAGTCCTTTCCATGAACACCCAGGGCTGATCTCCTGTAGAATGGACGGGTTGGATCTCCTTGCAGTCCAAGAGACTCTCAAGAGTCTTCTCCAACACCACAGTTCAAAACCATCAATTCTTCGGTGCTCAGCCTTCTTCAGAGTCCAACTCTCACATCCATACATGACTACTGGAAAAACCATAGCCTTGACTAGATGGACCATAGTCGGCAAAGCAATGTCTCTGCTTTTGAATATGTTATCTAGGTTGGTCATAACTTTCCTTCCAAGGAGTAAATGTCTTTTAATTTCATGGCTGCAGTCACCATCTGCAGTGATTTTGGAGCCCCCCAAAATAAAGTTAGCCACTGTTTCCACTGTTTCCCCATCTATTTCCCATGAAGTGATGGGACCAGATGCCATGACCTTAGTTTTCTGAATGTTGAGCTTTAAGCCAACTTTTTCACTCTCCACTTTCACTTTTATCAAGGGGGTCTTAGTTCCTCTTCACTTTCTGCCATAAGGATGGTGCCATCTGCATATCTGAGGTTATTGATATTTCTCCCAGCAATCTTGATTCTAGCTGTGCTTCTTCCAGTCCAGCGTTTCTCATGATGTACTCTGCATAGAAGTTAAAGAAGCAAGGTGACAATATACTGCCTTGACGTACTCCTTTTGCTATTTGGAACCAGTCTGTTGTTCCATGTCCAGTTCTGACTGTTGCTTCCTGACCTGCATATGGGCATGTTAGGTGGTCTGTTATTCCCATCTCTTTCAAAATTTTCCACAGTTTCTTGGGATCCACACAGTCAAAGACTTTGGCATAGTCAATAAAGCAGAAATAGATGTTTTTCTGGGAATTGCTTCCTTTTATGATGATCCAGCAGATGTTGGCAATTTGATCTCTGGTTTCTGTGCCTTTTCTAAAACCAACTTGAACATCTGGAAGTTCACAGTTCACGTATTGCTGAAGCCTGGCTTGGAGAATTTTGAGCATTACTTTACTAGTGTGTGAGATGAGTTCAATTGTGTGGTAGTTTGAGCATTCTTTGGCATTGCCTTTCTTTAGGATTGGAATGAAAACTGACTTTTTCCAGTCCTGTGGCCACTGCTGAGTTTTCTAAATTTGCTGGCATATTGAGTGTAGCACTTTCATAGCATCATCTTTCAGGATTTGAATAGTTCACCTGGAATTTCATCACCTCCACTAGCTTTGCTCGTGGTGATGGTTTTTAAGGCCGACTTGACTTCACATTCCAAGATGTCTGGCTCTAGGTGAGTGATCATACCATCGTGATTTTCTTGGTTATGAAGATCATATTTGTACAGTTCTTCTGTGTATTCTTGCCACCTCTTCTTAATTGACATCTAATCTTACTGCATTGTGGTCAGAAAAGATGCTTGGAATGATTTCAGTTTTTTTGAATTTATAAAGGCTAGATTTATAGCCGAGGATGTGATCTATCCTGGAGAAGGTTCTGTGTGCACTTAGAAAAAGGGGAAATTCATTGTTTGGGGATGAAATGTCCTATAGATATCAATTAGGTCTAACTGGTCCATTGTATCATTGAAAGTTTGTGTTTCCTTGTTAATTTTCTGTTTAGTTGATCTATCCATAGGTGTGAGTGGGGTATTAAAGTCTCCTACTATTATTGTGTTACTGTTAATTACCCCTTTCATACTTGTTAACATTTGCCTTACATATTGCAGTACTCCTATGTTGGGTGCATATATATTTATAATTGCTTCTTGGATTGATCTTTTGATTATTATGTAGTGTCCTTTTTTGTCTCTTTTCACGGCCTTTATTCTAAAGTCTATTTTATCTGATATGAGTATTGCTACTCCTGCTTTCTTTTGGTCTCCATTTGCGTGAAATATCTTTTTCCAGCCTTTCACTTTCAGTCTGTATGTTTCCCATGTTTTGAGGTAGGTCTCTTGTAGACAGCATATAGAGGGGTCTTGTTTTTGTCTCCATTCAGTCAATCTTTGCCTTTTGGTTGGGGCATTCAACCCATTTACATTTAAGGTAGTTATTGATAAGTATGATCCCATTGCCATTTACTTTGTTGTTTTGGATTCAAGTTTATAAACCTTCTCTGTGTTTCCTGTCTAGAGAAGATCCTTTAGCATTTGTTGAAGAGATGGTTTGGTGGTGCTGAATTCTCTCAGCTTTTGCTTGTTTGTAAAGCTTTTGACTTCTTCATATTTGAATGAGATCCTTGCTGGGTACAGTAATCTGGGTGGTAGGTTTTTCTGTTTCATCACTTTGAGTATGTCCTGCCATTCCCTTCTGGCCAGAAGAGTTTCTATTGAAAGATCGGCTGTTATCCTTATGGGAATCCCTCCTCCGACCATGGGATTCTCCAGGCAAGAGTACTAGAAAGATTTAAAATCATAGTATGTCTAAATAACAAGATATATGTGATAATGGAGCAGGTGTAAACTTAGACTGAAATAATAGAAGTGTTCTGTTCAGATCAAGGAAGATAAGTTTCAATGTATTTATTGTTGTATTTTTAAAAAAATATTCTGACAGTTACAGGTGTCTTCCCTGAAATGAGGTATTGACCAGACAGAGGCAACAGACACATTTATTGAGGACCTACTATATACCAGGTTATATGCTTGCTGTCATCAAAATCTCACAACATCTCTGTGAAACACTTTCAAAGAAGACTATAGCAACTGAACCTAGAGAGGTTAATAAGTTGTTTGTGGTAAAGCTGATATTTGATCTCAGATTATTGTTAACTCTAAAACTAATAGCCACACCACCACATCAGGCTCCCAAAGGGCTCTAACTTCTGAAGGGAGCTATCTGGGGGTGGGAATGAATGGATTTAGGTAAGAGTAAAGGAGAAGAAAGTTAACATTTATTAAATGTCTACTGTTTGCTGGACATTTTACATGCATAGTCTCAATTAGTACAATAAATCAACAAAATGTGTATTAATATATCTAAATTTTAATATGAGAAAACTGAGGTTCAAATGGCTAAATATAACCTAGGCATTTTGAATGTATAGAAATAGTGAATCACTAACTGGTGGGCTGCTGTCTATGGCGTCGCACCGAGTCGGACACGACTGAAGCGACTTAGCAGCAGCAGCAGCAGCAGCATGTTATATAACAGGAACCAACATAGTGTTATGGATTAGTTATACTTCAAAAACAAACAAACAAACCCATAGAAAAGGAGATCAGATTAGTGATTAACAGAGGCTGGGAGTAAGGGCAGGAATTGGAGAAGGCAGTCAAAAGGTACAAATTTCCAGTTATAAGATAAATAAATACTAGGGATATAATGGACATGAGTTTGAACAAACTCCAGGAGATAGTGAAGGACAGGGAAGCCTGATGTGCTGCAGTTCATGCAATTGCAAAGAGTCAAACACGATTTAGCAATTGAACATCAAGGGACATTAATGCACAGCATGATAAATATTATTAACACTGCTGAATGTTATCTATGAAAATTATTAAACAAGTAAATCCTAAGAATTCTCACTGCAAGGAAAAATACTTTTTTTCTATTTCTTTAACTTTGTATATGTAGAAATAATGGATGTTCACTAAACTTATTTTGGTAATACTTTCATGATATATGGAAGTCAAAACGTCAGATTGTACACCTTAAACTCATACAGTGCTGTTATATCAAAATAAAACTGGAAGCAAAAAAATAACTTACCCAAAATCACCTAATAAAGAAATGGTAGTAGAGTCAAAACCAGGCTACTCATCCATTCGATTCTGTGTCCATGGTTTGCATTATTTCCCCGACTTTCAGATATAACACATGGTACCCATATTGATTTTGCCCAGTCTGTAAATCAGTATTGTAATTAACTCATGTTTTTAAGAAAAAAATCTCACTTTTAAAAATAAGTGCAATTATTTAACTGGGAAAACCCTATCGCTAAGTTGCTTCAACTTAGAGTTGGTCCAACTCTGTGCGACCCCATAGACGGCAGCCCACCAGGCTCCCCCATCCCTGGGATTCTCCAGGTGAGAACACTGGAGTGGGTTGCCATTTCCTTCTCCAATGCATGAAAGTGAAAAGTGAAAGTGAAGTCACTCAGTCGTGTCTGACTCTTCGCGACCCCATGGAATGCAGCCTACCAGGCTCCTCGGTCCTTGGGATTTTCCAGGCAAGGGTACTGGAGTGGGGTGCCATCGCCTTCTCCGGGGAAAACCCTATACAGAACCACAAATGAGAAACCAGTTACGCCGCATCTATAAAATAGAAACTAGCACCCCTTGCCATGAGGAAGAAGAAAGCATAAACATAAGTACATTATAAACAAAACGATATTGGATGCTAGCTTTTGTTGCCTGCAGAAAGCTCTAACTCTGAGGTCTCCTTTTCTCTGTTAAAAAGTGAAATTGGCAAGGTTACTAAGCCTTTTAGAACCAGAATGAGAAGGTCTCCTTGACTTGAGAAGAATTGAAGAATTCAAATAGAAGTAATTTTCTCATTATAATTATATGTAATTCAATGCTGTTTAATACAGTGTCTGTGAGATAGCTAAAATCATCTTCTGAACCATCTAAAGACATCTTAGATTTCACTGCTTGCTCCACATCCAATATTTTTGAATATACTCTTTACCATTCTTTTTAATTGCCTTGAAGAATACTGGGATGATGAATCTGGTGAGGGAGAAAAAGGCTTAGGACAATCACCATCATTTCAAATTCTGGAGGGCTAATATTTGGGAGATAGTACTTATTTCTTATTTTATCCTCATGAAAGTTGAACAAGGACAAATTGTGTGATGCTTTGAAATACAACTTTCAGTTCAATGTAATATATAATATGAACATTAAAACTAACAAAATGAATGGTTGTTGCTCAAACAACTGAGTTCTTTGCTCATGAAAATTGTAGTGGACCATCTTCCAAGATTGATAGAAAAGAAATGATTCTATTTTTAGTATTTGGGGATTGGAGTCAAACTGAACTATGGTGTTGGAGAAGACTCTTGAGAGTCCCTTGAACTGGAAAGAGACCCAACCAGTCAATCCTAAAGGAAATAAGTCCTGGATATTCATTGGAAGGACTGATGCTGAAGCTGAAGCTCCAATACTTTAGCCACTTGATGCAAAGAACTTTGGCCACTCATTAGAAAAGACCCTGATGCTGGGAAAGATTGAAGGCAAGAGGAGAAGGGGATGACAGAGGATGAGATAGTTGGATGGCATCACCGACTCAATGGACATGAGTTTGAACAAGCTCTGGGAGTTGGTGATGGACAGGGAAGCCTGGTGTGCTGCAGTCCTTGGGGTCACAAAGAGTCGAACATGACTGAGCAACTGAACTGAATGGAACTGAGAACCTTAAGATCATTTTCAACTCCCTCATTTTCTGTGACTCCATAATTACTGCTAGTAGCTCAAAGATCATTGGACATTTAAGATACTATAGCTGATGATTTTACTTAGACAAAGATTTTTGAACCTCAGCACTATTGACATTTTTTGACTAGATAATTCTTTGACCTGTGCATTGTAGGATGTTTATCAGCATCTCTGGCCTCTACCCACTACATACTACATGCACCCCCCAGTTGTGACAACCAAAATTGTCTCCAGGCATTACCAAATGTCCCCTAGGAAACAGACCTCTCTTGGTTGAGAATCACTGTTCCAGACCCAGTTCTCTCTGTGCCTATTTGTTCTTCTGAGACAGTAATAAGTAGAAGTTTCTTAAATATTTATGTCTTATGCATTGTCCATTTGCACTTAATGCACTTAACAAACATCTACAATCACCTTGCCAGATGCTGTATTAAGCACTGAGGCTACAGTGGTAAAGGAGACAGAGCCAGTCCTTACAGAGCTCTGTGGTGGATGGTTGGGATTTTAGAAGCTGAGGGAAGAAGATCCAGACCTGAATATGGTTTATCACAGTTAAACCGTGTTCCTGCCTGGTTCCACCATTACTTTGTGAGCTTTGTAAAGGTGAGAAGTTGTCTTTTAAACCTTTGGATTCTCAGGGCTTACTTGAGTGCCTGGAATTCAGGAGGTTCTTAACAAATGTTTGGTGACCGAATGAGAGGGCAGGGGATTAGGTAAGGGCAGGAAGTGGTAACCTACCTAGCACACACAACCACCATCATAACATAATCACCCATGTTCAGTTGATTGGGGAAGAAGGAAAATTTATATAGTTTTTGTTAGGTCTTGTGGAACATTAATATCATTGCCTCTTTCCATAGTGTCATCATATGTTATTTTTATGGGCATTGTCCCTTATCCTAATATATCTAGGAATATTAAAAAAGATGAACCGGGCATGATCTACCACCCCTCTCCCTAGCACTTTACCTTAAGGTTGACAAGTAAAAATTTGACCCAGAAAATGATCAAAGCAATGCATTTTGTTGTGGCTTATTTGAATTATGCATTTTGAAAATTAGTTCAAAATTTTAAGCCAAAGGAGAATATACTGTCTCACATAACCAAAAACATAATCTCACTGTCTTCTAGCAGAGCTTGGTTGCAGGTTCAATGTCTACCGCACACAGTTCTTTCTTTCTCTGTCTCCCCTTCTTCCATCCCTCCTTCACACAGACTCAGTTCTGTGCATTGGAATTAGGCATTTTGGTATATTTGGTTATATGCAGAGTACATCATGAGAGACGCTGGGCTGGAAGAAGCACAAGCTGGAATCAGGATTGCCGAAAGAAATATCAGTAACCTCAGATATGCAGATGACACCACCCTTATGGCAGAAAGTGAAGAGGAACTAAAAAGCCTCTTGATGAAAGTGAAAGAGAGAGTGAAATGTTGGCTTAAAGCTCAACATTGAGAAAATGAAGATCATGGCATCTGGTCCCATCACTTCATGGGAAATAGACGGGGAAACAGTGGAAACAGTGTCAGACTTTACTTTTTTGGGCTCCAGAATCACTGCAGATGGGTTTTACAGCCATGAAATTAAAAGACACTTACTCCTTGGAAGGAAAGTTATGACCAACGTAGATAGCATATTGAAAAGCAGAGACATTACTTTGCCAACAAAGGTCCATCTAGTCAAGGCTATGGCTTTTCCAGTGGTCATGTATGGATGTAAGAGTTAGACTATGAGGAAAGCTGAGCACCAAAGAATTGATGCTTTTGAACTGTGGTGTTGGAGAAGACTCTTGAAAGTCCCTTGGACTGCAAGGAGATCCAACCAGTCCATTCTGAAGGAGATCAGCCCTGGGTGTTCTTTGGAAGGACTGATGTTAAAGCTGAAACTCCAAAACTTTGGCCACATCATGCGAAGAGTTGACTCATTGAAAAAGACCCTGATGCTGGGAGGGATTGGGGGCAGGAGGAGAAGGGGATGACCGAGGATGAGATGGCTGGATGGCATCACTGACTCAATGGACATGGGTTTGAGTGAACTCCAGGAGCTGGTGATGGACAGGGAAGCCTGGCGTGCTGCAATTCATGGGGTCACAAAGAGTTGGACACGACTGAGTCACTGAACTGAACTGAACTGAACTGATATCTCTTCTAGTAATTGGACTGCATATCAGACCATCATCCTAGGTAAGTGTTTTTAAAAAACTAATTATTTCCAATACCTATGAATCATGAATATGACTGTAATGCTGTATGCCACAACATAAATCATTCATTCATTAGTATTAGGCTAAGCTATATAATTGATATGTGAAGCAATTGTATTGATTACCATAAACCAATCATATTACTGCTTCTTCATTATCAATACATGAATTGTTATACCTGTAGATGAATATGAACTTCTTTCTCATGTTATCTTTTCATTTTTGATATCTAGTATCAATAATAATATCTAAAGTATTTTATATAATAAGAGAGTTTTTATACAGGTACTGATAGATGATTCATCTAATAAACAGATGATTCAAACTTATGGTATTGATATAGTACAGTACTGTAAATATAGTTTCTCTTCCTTATAGTTTTCTTAATAACATTTTCTTTTCTTTATTTTATTGTAAAATAAAGTATATAATGCATTAACATATGAAATAGGCGTTAACTGAGTGTTTATGCTAGAAATGCTTCTGGCCAACAGTAGTCTATTAGTAGTTAACTTTTGGGAGAGTCAAAAATTATACACAAATTTTTATTTACTTATTTATTTTTATTTATTTATTTNTCACCCTGCTTATTTAACTTATATGCAGAGTACATCATGAGAAATGCTGGGCTGGAAGAAGCACAAGCTGGAATCAAGATTGCCAAAAGAAATATCAATAACCTCAGATATGTAGATGACACCACCCTTATGGCAGAAAGTGAAGAGGAACTAAAAAACCTCTTGATGAAAGTGAAAGAGGAGAGTGAAAATGTTGGCTTAAAGCTCAACATTCAGAAAACGAAGATCATGGCATCCGGTCCCATCACTTCATGGGAAATAGATGGGGAAACAGTGGAAACAGTGTCAGACTTTATTTTTTTGGGCTCCAGAATCACTGCAGATGGTGATTGCAGTCATGAAATCAATAGATGCTTACTCCTTGGAAGGAAAGTTAGGTCTGACCAACTTAGATAGCATATTGAAAATCAGAGACATTACTTTGCCAACAAAGGTCCATCTAGTCAAGGCTATGGTGTTTCCAGTAGTCATGTATGAATGTGAGAGTCGGACTGTGAAGAAAGTTGAGCACCAAAGAACTGATGCCTTTGAACTGTGGTGTTGGAGAAGACTCTTGAGAGTCCCTTGGACTGCAAGGAGATCCAACCATTCCATTCTAAAGGAGATCAGCCCTGGGTGTTCTTTGGAAGGAATGATGGTAAAGCTGAAGCTCCAGTAGTTTGTCCACTTCGTGCAAAGAGTTGACTCATTGGAAAAGACTCTGATGCTGGGAGGGATTGGGGGCAGGAGGTGAAGGGGATGACAGAGAATGAGATGGCTGGATAGCATTGCCGACTCAATGGACATGAGTTTGAGTGAACTCCAGGAGTTGGTGATGGACAGGGAGGCCTGGCATGCTGCAATTCATGGGGTCACAAAGAGTCGGACACAACTGAGTGACTGAACTGTACTGAACTGATACTGTATTGGTGTTTTTGTTTCTCACTTACTTCACTCTGTACAATAAGCTCCAGTTTAATCTACCTCATTAGAACTGATTCAAATGTATTCTTTTTAATAGCTGAGTAATATTCCATTGTGTATATGTACCACAACTTTCTTATCCATTTGTCTGCCGATGGACATCTAGGTTGCCCCCATGTCCTATCTAGGTAACAGTGCTGCAATGAACATTGGGGCACACGTGTCTTTTTCAATTCTGGTTTCCTTGGTTTATTCACAGATTTTTAATACTTGTGGGCTTGCCTCCAACCAACCCCTAAGTTGTTCAAGGCATAACATATCACATTGACTTCTATCGTGATTGCTGTGGGACTGGACATTGGTCCAACGGGGGCAAATAAGGTGAAGAGTTGTTGTTTGGAAGGTTGCTTGGGTTCCCCATAACTTGAATTTAAGAGAGTATGAAGTCTAGAGCTGTTGTTGCCATCTTGTAGCCATAAGGAAAGAGATGCCAGAGAACTGAGTCTGTGTGAAGGAGGCAGGGAAGGTTGGGGGTGGGGGATGAGGAAAGGAGGGAGACAGAGAGAAAGAACTGGGTCCTGTGGACATTGAAGCTGCAGCTAAGTTCTGCCAGAAGCCAGTGAAATTATGTTTTTGGTTATGTGAGACAATATACTCTCTGGCTTAAAAATTTGAACTAATTTCCTGCCACTTTCAACTCATAGTCTTTACTTCAGTTTAGTTAGTTCAGTTCAGTCACTCAGTTGTGTCTGACTCTTTGCAACCCCACGAGCGGCAGCACACCAGGCCTCCCTGTCCATCAGAAACTCCAGGAGCCTATCCAAACTCGTGTCCACTGAGTCAGTGATGCCATCCAACCATATCATCCTCTGTCGTCCTCTTTTCCTCCTGCCCTCAATCTTTCCCAGCATCAGGGTCTTTTTAAATGAGTCAGCTCTTTGCATCAGGTGGCCAAAGTATTGGAGTTTCAGACTGATCTCCTTTAGGTCTGGTTCGATCTTGCAGTCCAAGGGACTCTCAAAAGCCTTCTCCAACACCACAGTTCAAAAGCATTAATTCTTTGGTGCTCAGCTTTCTTTATAGTCCAACTCTCACATCCATACCTGACCTAAACACAAGTTACATTTTCTTCTTTTCTTGGCATATTATAGTATTATGTACACTGTGACAATTTTAACGCTTGCGTGGGGGGTAGGGGGAGGGGATGATGAGGAAGCCTGAATTGGGGTTTTAGTATATATAATAAAACATTAATTAATATTTACTGAGTCCCTATTATATTCCATTGTACAAAGAATTCTGAAAACACAAACCAAACTTATAAAAGCAAGTAGAAGAATTGCTTCTCTTAGATATTTAAAATTTTTTTCTCTCATTAGGGCTAGATGTTTGTTATGGATATAATGAAAGGACTTTTGCATTTCATGTGGACCATAAATGGTAAGTTCTTTCATTTATATGTAATATTAAAAATTGTCCCTTTAGAAATATGCAGAGGAATTTTTGACATTTAAGTTTATACACTCTAATACCACTATAAGACTTCCTTAGAACTTTTTTCTACTTTAAAAAAATCATTATTTTATCATGTAACTTGAGTTTCAGTTAGCATTTGATTTCCATATCTATAGGGGCTCTAAGGATGTTATGGTAATATTTGGCTTTCTCCTAGGGTAGAGTCCAAATGTCATATGGCTTCTAGAATCATGGGCTCTATAGGCATGCACCGGCTGTTATAGTATAATGACTAGCATATCATTACCTGGGACCAGCATTTTCCTAACTTCAGAACCATGCTCAAGCCACTTGAGCTGTTCATTGATATTGTTGAGGAAAATCAACTTTTTTCTGTGGTCTTCAGAATTAACACGTAAATAATATTCACTTAATCCTCTTTGTCTCAGTCACTGATGTGGCATAATGAATAATTAACAAATAATTCCCCAAAATGTGTGCAATCATGTCAATGATTCCNTTCCCTATCCTAGTTTTTTATAAAATTTTTATTTATTTGTTGAGGTATGGTTGATTTGCAATGTTGTATTAATTACTGCTGCATAGCAAAGTGATTCAGTTATATATATACTTATGCACATTCTTTTTAAAAACTATCCTTTTCCATAATGGTTTATCAGAGGATATTGAATGTATCAATAGTTCTCAGTGCTATATAGTATGATCTTGTCATTTATCCATTCTATATATAAAAGCTTACATATGTGACCCCAACCAGTGCTCTTCCCCTTGGCAATGATCAGGCTGTTCTCTATGTCAGTGATTCTATTTCTCTTTAATAGGTAGGTTCATTTGTTGTATTTTAGATTCACATAAGTGATATCATATGGTATTTTTCTTTATCTTTTTTACTTACTATGATGATCTCTAGTTACATTCATGTTGCTGCAAATGGCATTATTTTCTTCTCTTTTATGGCTGAGCAGTATTCCATTGTATATATGTACCATGGCTTCTTTATCCATTCATCTATTGACGGACTGTGAACTTCCAGATGTTCAAGCTGGTTTTAGAAAAGGCAGAGGAACCAGAGATCAAACTGCCAACATCCACTGGATCATCGAAACAGCAAGAGAGTTCCAGAAAAACATCTATTTCTGCTTTATTGACTATGCCAAAGTCTTTGATTGTGTGGATCACAATAAACTGGAAATTTCTGAAAGAGATGGGAATACCAGACCACCTCACCTGCCCATATGCAGGTCAGGAAGCAACAGTTAGAACTGGACATGGAACAACAGACTGGTTCCAAATAGCAAAAGGAGTACGTCAAGGCTGTATGTTGTTCCCCCTGCTTATTTAACTTCTATGCAGAGTACATCATGAGAAACGCTGGGCTGGAAGAAGCACAAGCTGGAATCAAGATTGCCGGGAGAAATATCAATAACCTCAGATATGCAGATGACACCACCTTTATGGCAGAAAGTGAAGAGGAACTAAGACCCCCTTGATGAAAGTGAAAGTGGAGAGTGAAAAAGTTGGCTTAAAGTTCAACATTCAGAAAACTAAGGTCATGGCATCTGGTCCCATCACTTCATGGGAAATAGATGGGGAAACAGTGGCTAATTTTATTTTGGGGGCTCCAAAATCATTGCAGATGGTTTTTGTAGCCATGAAATTAAAAGACGCTTACTCCTTGGAGGAAAGTTATAACCAACCTAGATAGTATATTGAAAAGCAGAGACATTACTTTGCCAACAAAGTTCCATCTGGTCAAGGCTATGGTTTTTCCAGTGGTCATGTATGGATGTGAGAGTTGGACTGTGAAGAAATCTGAGCACTGAAGAATTGATGCTTTTGAACTGTGGAGTTGGAGAAGACTCTTGAGAGTCCCTTGGACTGCAGGGAGATCCAACCAGTCCATTCTAGGAGAGATCAGTCCTGGGTGTTCATTGGAAAGACTGATGGTAAAGCTGAAACTCCAGTACTTTGGCCATCTCATGTGAAGAGTTGACTCATTGGAAAAGACCCTGATGCTGGGAGGGATTAGGGGCAGGAGGTGAAGGGGATGACAGAGGATGAGATGGCTGGATGGCATCACTGACTTGATGCACATGAGTTTGAGTAAACTCTAGGAGTTGGTGATGGACAGGGAGGCCTGGCATGCTGCTATTCATGGGGTTGTGAAGAGTCAGACACGACTGAGCAACTGAACTGAACTGAACTGAGTATAGTATATATGACAATATGTAATTTGTCACTCACACTAGGGAAACACTATGGTAACACTATGAACACAATTAATTCCTACTCCTAGAGGTGATGGAGCAAAAGATTAGTGTAAGTTGCATATGGACAAGACAATGTCTGTTTCATGCATTTTCATGTCCACAGAGCCTAGCAGGGTGCCTATCATAATATAAATTTCTAGACAAACAAGAAATTAGGGACTAGTACCATATTCTTATAAAAATCAGCTAAATAAGGGCTGAGTCATGTCTCTTCTGCCAGTAAATGCAGAAGTGAAATATTCATAGACATAACTACTGCCACACAGATAAAGTAATTTTGGGGGATCAAGGGTTCTCCTTTGATGTGTACACAAAACTCTATTCCCACTTAAGAAGTGGAAAAATCGAGATCATTATAATTTGCTATCCATCAAGGCTTCCTACTCAGAAGAACACAGTTTTAAAAGGAGTGAATTTATCCCATCTCAGATTTTTGGTGTATGTGTTTTTTTCCTAAAGCATAACGAGTTTGTCAGAGTTTCCATGGTGAACATGGGGCACCATGGAAACTGATAGATTTAGCTACACAAAAAGAATAAATAAAATAGGCAGGCATTTATTTCACTGTGCAATGACAATTTCTCTCCCAGATAGGAGAGGAAAGTGGCTTTTCATTTAACTTGCCTGCCCCTCACTCCCTGTGCCTCTTCAAAGTGTGAATTATTCTCACTAAGTCATTTTACTGGCTGATACAGATTGGATTGTTCTTCTCCTAGAGGTCCATGATTTCTCCTTTGGTTTTTCTTCAGAGTAGATCTGTATGTGACTGGCAACTGTTGAAAAACCATGTACAAAGTGGAAGCTGTAGATGATAGCCCACAGTGCAGTGACCAAGTGAACCAAGGCAAAACTGAATGGGAAATTCTTCACAGTCTACTGAGATGAGACAATGAGTGAGAATTAGGAGCTAAAACCGAGTTCTAGTCTATGCTAACTGCATAGTCAAGCCAACCACACTGAACCTTGGTTTCCTCATCTCTGAAATTGTTAAAATACATTCTCTTCCTACTTTATAGGGTTGTTGTGAGGTTCAAATGAGATAGTAAAAGAGAAAGCTTTTTAAAACAGTCAAGTTCCATCTAGCAAGAATGACCAGCTACCAGTATAGTTAGACCGAGAAGATGATCAAAATGTCATAACTGATCATGCTATGTTCCTGTTCTTTTCTTCAGACAATTAGAGTTTCAGTTATACTGGTCCCATCCAGTTGTTAATGAGTTTGAAAACACTTGGCTGCATCTGAAGTAGGAGAAGTGTGAATCTAAGAAATGAAGCTTTTTGACTTCTCTATACATTTGAAAATTTTCTCAATAAAATGTTGGAAAACTAAATAAATGAAATAATGCTCATTCTTAAGTTCCAGTCTATGAATTGCTCACTATTAGCACATACCCATGGGCTTTCCTGGTGGCTCAGAGGATAAAGCGTCTGCCTACAATGCGGGAGACCTGGGTTCAATCCCTGGGTTGGGAAGATCCCCTGGAGAAGGAAATGGCAACCCACTCCAGTATTCTTGCCTGGAGAATCCCATGTATAGAGAAGCCTGGTGGGCTACAGTCCATGGGGTTGCAAAGAGTCAGACACAACTGAGCGACTTCACTCACTCACTCAGCACATATCCACTATACCATCTTTTTTTTTTTTTTTTTAGATTTTTTCTTTTGAATGTGGAACATTTTTTAAAGTCTTTATTGAATTTGTTACAATATTGTTTCTGTTTTCTGTTTTGCTTTTTTGGCCAGGAGGCATGTGGGATCTTAGGTCCCTGATAAGGGATCAAACTGGCACTCCTTGCTTTGGGAAGGGAAGTTTTAAGTGCTAGACCACCAGGGAAGTCTCTAGCACTTTATTTTTTAGCACTAAAATTAGGCAATAGAGTCATCATTTGAAATCCAACTTTTACATCTATTGAGGAGCTCCAATTGGTCAGACACTGTGTTAAGGGGATACAGAAAGAGAAGGGAAGGAAGAAAATGTGGTTCATAAGGAAAACAGCAGTCTTCTCAGGGAGATAGACTGATAAAGGAATACTTAGAGCACCCCCACAAACTCAGAGGAGGAGCATTTAACACCTGAGAAAGAGAGGAGGTGTAAAGATTTCCTGGAAGGGGGTGGGAGTGAGCAATTAAGCTGAAGTATTTAGCCAGGGATTTAGCGAGGGAAGAGTGGGCAGTAAAATAAAGTAGGCACAGTGTAGAATGGTATCAGAGCACTGCAGGCAGAGAGATCGTGAGCACAGCAGATGTATTGTATGTGGCAAACTGGAAGGAAAAGAGCCTGAAGAAGCAGCCAGGGCTTCAGGAAGCATCCATGCCATAGAGAGTCTGTTTTCCCTGGAAGGAAGGAAGTGATATGTGTGGGTAGGGCCCTGAAAGTGCATACCACTGTTGGATTTCCTTTTGACGAATTAAGCTAGTGAGGGTTGACTGACAGTGATCCTAGAAAACAGCAGTGAAATGCACAATGAGTGATAACCTCTAATGCTCTTTCAGTTCTAATATTGCATGAATATTGAACATGGGCTACAGAAAGAGCTTAATAATAGAAAGTGCTATTTCCTTGAAACTTCAGAGGCATAAATAAGCATTTGTTGCATACTTAGCCCTGGGCAGAATAATTATATTAAGCAAGTGGCTGGCTTGCAGTGTACTTGGGCTGTGTTTCAAAGGTGAATATAAAAGCTCTGGACTCCTTGTTTCTTCCAAACCTCAGTAGCCATGAGAACATTTCCCTAGACATTAACAGAATGGGTGTCAAAACTGCAAGAGGACTAGCAATTTAAAGGAGTCTCCACATCTGAGGGTGGAGAACAGGCAAGCTGGGAAGCCAAGATTTCCTGACGTGTGGCTGAGCTGAAGGTACTGGATCCTGAGTGACATGCCTGTATCATGGCTGCAAGGAGGTGAAATTGTGCCATGCTTGGAAAAACTAACACTTACCTGAGAAGTGCTAATGCCATGTCAACTGGAGACCTATGGCCATATCATCTGTTTAAGAAGATTCACATGAGTTCAGTTCAGTCGCACAGTCATGTCTGACTGCGACCCCATGAATCGCAGCATGCCAGGCCTCCCTGTCCATCACCAACTCCTGGAGTTCACCCAAACTCATGTCCATCGAGTCGGTGATGCCATCCAGCCATCTCATCCTCTGTCATCCCGTTTTTCTCCTGCCACCAGTCCCTCCCAGCATCAGGGTCTTTTCCAGTGAGTCAACTCTTCGCATGAGGTGGCCAAAGTACTGGAGTTTCAGCTTCAACATCAGTCCTTCCAATGAACACCCAGGGCTGATCTCCTTTAGAATGGACTGGTTGGATCTCCTTGCAGTCCAAGGGACTCTCAAGAGTCTTCTCCAAAAACACAGTTCAAAAGCATCAATTCTTCGGCGCTCAGCTTTCTTCACAGTCCAACTCTCACATCCATACATGACCACTGGAAAAACCATACCCTTGACCAGATGGACCTTTGTTGACAAAGTAATGTCTCTGCTTTCGAATATGCTATCTAGGTTGGTCATAACTTTCCTTCCAAGGAGTAAGCATCTTTTAATTTCATGGCTGTAAAAACCATCTGCAGTGATTTTGGAGCCCCCCAAAATAAAGTCTGACACTGTTTCCACTGTTTCCCCATCTATTTCCCTGAAGTGATGGGATGAAATACCATGATCTTCATTTTCTGAATGTTGAGTTTTAAGCCAACGGTTTCACTCTCCTCTTTCACTTTAATCAAGAGGCTGTTTAGTTCCTCTTCACTTTCTGCCATAGGGGTGGTGTCATCTGCATATCTGAGGTGATTGATATTTCTCCCGGCAATCTTGATTCCAGCTTGTGCTTCTTCCAGCCCAGCATTTCTCATGATGTACTCTGCATATAAGTTAAATAAGCAGGGTGACAATATACAGCCTTGACGGACTCCTTTTGCTACTTGGAACCAGTCTGTTGTTCCACGTCCAGTTCTAACTGTTGCTTCCTGACCTGCATATGGGCAGGTGAGGTGGTCTGATATTCCCATTTCTTTCAGAAGTTTCCACAGTTTATTGTGATCCATACAGTCAAAGGCTTTGGTATAGTCAATAAAGCAGAAATACATGTTTTTCTGGAACTCTCTTGCCTTTTTGATGATCCAGTGGATGTTGGCAATTTGATCTCTGGTTCTCTGCCTTTTCTAAAGCCAGCTTGAACATCTGGAAATTCTTGGTTCACGTATTGCTGAAGCCTGGCTTGGAGAACTTTGAGCATTACTTTACTAGTGTGTGAGATGAATGAGTGCAATATATATAGTCTTTCCCATTCTGTTGTTTGCCTCTATTTCTTTGCATTGATTGCTGAAGAAGGCTTTCTTATCTCTCCATGCTATTCTTTGGAACTCTGCATTCAGATGCTTATATCTTTCCTTTTCTCCTTTGCTTTTCGTTTCTCTTCTTTTCACAGCTATTTGTAAGGACTCCTCAGATAGCCATTTTGCTTTTTTGCATTTCCTTCCCATGGGGATGGTCTTGATCCCTGTGTCCTGTACAGTGTCATGAACCTCCGTCCATAGTTCATCAGGCACTCTGTCTATCAGATCTAGTCCCTTAATCTATTTCTCACTTCCACTATATAATTATAAGGGATTTGATTTAGGTCATACCTGAATGGTCTAGTGTTTTCCCCTATTTTCTTCAATTTAAGTCTGAATTTGACAATAAGAAGTTCATGATATGAGCCACAGTCAGCTCCTAGTCTTGTTTTTGCTGACTGTATAGAGCTTCTCCATCTTTGGCTGCAAAGAATATAATCAATATGATTTCTTAAGGAGATTAACTTTATTCAAAGCTATATAGTGATTAGTCATTCTATCAACCACGTGTAACAATGTCAATAGCTATCAAAACACTATTTCCTAGTAATTCCATTACCTCAGTAGAATGACTGCCATTGTTTGGCACACCTTTTTAATTCTAGCCATTATGCCCTAGGCATTTCCTGATTTTAACCATAGCATGCTGCTGCTGCTGCTAAGTCGCTTCAGTCGTGTCCAACTCTGTGCGACCCCATAGACAGCAGCCCACCAGGCTCCCCTGTCCCTGGGATTCTCCAGGCAAGAACACTGGAGTGGGTAGCCATTTCCTTCTCCAATGCATGAAAGTGAAAAGCGAAAGTGAAGTCGCTCAGCTGTGTCCAACTCTTCATGACCCCATGGACTGCAGGCTACCAGGCTCTTCTGCCCATGAGGTTTTCCAGCCAAGAGTACTAGAGTGGGTTGCCATTGCCTTCTCCGAACCAGAGCATAAATGCCATTAAAAAAACTTGAGGCAAGAATATACAATAGAAAAAAGACAGTCTCTTTAACATGTAAACCACATGTAAAAGAATGAAACTAGAACACTTTCTAACACCATATACAAAAATAATTCAAAATGGATTAAAGATCTAAATGTAAGACCAGAAACTATAAAACTCCTAGAGGAAAACATAGGCAAAACACTCTCTGACACAAATCACAGCAGGATCCTCTGTGACCCACCTCCCAGGGTATTGGAAATAAAAGCAAAAATAAACAAATGGGACCTAATTAAACTTAAAAGCTTTTGCACAATGAAGGAAACTATAAGCAAGGTGAAAAGATAGCTTTCATTATGGGAGAAAATAATGGCAAATTAAGCAACTGACAAAGAATTGTTAGGGGAAGCACACTGACTGAAACCGCCCACCCTGGCCAGGCACCATGCTAACCATTTGCATGAGCTGTTTTATGACAGGAGGTCCTGGTAAGGAACATGGAACTAATAAGCTACCACCAACTGGAAGGGTTCAGGAAAGGTCAAAAGGAGACACCACATATCTGACCACCTCCAGAATCCTTCTCTCTTGCATCCATCTTGGCTGAATGAGGTATGCACCACCAGGAAGGATTCTGAGTCAAAATGATTAGCTAAAGACTCAAACTACCGCACAATTGCACTCATCTCACATGCTAGTAAAGTAATGCTCAAAATTCTCCAAGCCAGGCTTCAGCAATACGTGAACCGTGAACTCCCTGATGTTCAAGCTGGTTTTAGAAAAGGCAGAGGAACCAGAGATCAAATTGCCAACATCCACTGGATCATCAAAAAAGCAAGAGAGTTCCAGAAAAACATCTATTTCTGCTTTATTGACTATGCCAAAGCCTTTGACTGTGTGGATCACAATAAACTGTGGAAACTTCTGAAAGAAATGGGAATACCAGACTACCTGACCTGCCTCTTGAGAAACCTATATGCAGGTCAGGAAGCAACAGTTAGAACTGGACGTGGAACAACAGACTGGTTCCAAACAGGAAAAGGAGTACGTCAAGGCTGTTTATTGTCACCCTGCTTATTTAACCTATATGCAGAGTACATCATGAGAAACACTGGGCTGGAAGAAGCACCAGCTGGCATCAAGATTGCCAGGAGAAATATCAATAACCTCAGATATGCAAGTGACACCACTCTTATGGGAAAATTGAAGGGGAACTAAAGAGCCTCTTGATGAAAGTGAAAGTGGAGAGTGAAAAAGTTGGTTTAAAGCTCAACATTCAGAAAACGAAGATCATGGCATCTGGTCCCATCACTTCATGGGAAATAGATGGGGAAACAGTGTCAGACTCTATTTTTGGGTCTCCAAAATCACTGCAGATGGTGACTGCAGCCATGAAATTAAAAGATGCTTACTCCTTGGAAGGAAAGTTATGACCAACCTAGACAGCATATTCGAAAGCAGAGACATTACTTTGCCAGCAAAGGTCCATCTGGTCAAGGGTATGGTTTTTCCAGTGGTCATGTATGGATGTGAGAGTTGGACTGTGAAGAAAGCTGAGTGCCGAAGAATTGATGCTTTTGAACTGTGGTGTTGGAGAAGACTCTTGAGAGTCCCTTGGACTGCAAGGAGATCCAACCGGTCCATTCTAAAGGAGATCAGTCCTGGGTGTTCATTGGAAGGACTGATGTTGAAGCTGAAACTCCAGTACTTTGGCCACCTCATGCGAAGAGCTGACTGATTGGAAAAGACCCTGATGCTGGGAGGGATTGGGGGCAGGAGGAGAAGGGGACGACAGAGGATGAGATGGCTGGATGGCTTCACCAACTCAATGCACATCAGTTTGAGTATATTCTGGGAGTTGGTGATGGACAGGAAGGCCAGGTATGCTGCGATTCATGGGGTCACGAAGAGTCAGACACGACTGAGCAACTGAACTGAACTGAACTGAACCCCAATGTTCATCGCAGCTCTTTTCATAATCGCCAGGACATGGAAGTAACCTAGATGTCCATCAGCAGACGAATGGATAAGAAAGCTGTGGTACATATACACAATGGAATAGTGGCTCAGAAGCTAAAGCATCTGCCAGCAATGCGGGAGACTCGGGTTCGATTCCTGGGCTGGGAAGATCCCCTGGAGAAGGAAATGGCAATCCACTCCAGCACTCTTGCCTGAAAAATCCCATGGTCGGAGGAGCCTGATAGGCTATAGTCCATGGGGTCACAAAGAGCCGGACACGACTGAGCGACTTCCCTCACTCATTAAGAAGAATGCATTCGAATCAGTTCTAATGAGGTGGATGAAATTGGAGCCTATTATACAGAGTGAAGTAAGTCAGAGAGAAAAACACCAATACAGTATATTAACGCATATATATGGAATTTAGAAAGATGGTAATGATGACCCTATATGCGAGATAGCAAAAGAGACACAGATGTAAAAACAGACTTTTGAACTCTGTGGGAGAAGATGAGGGTGGAATGATCTGAGAGAATAGCACTGAAACATGTTTATTATCATATGTGAAATAGATTGCCAGTTCAGGTTCGATGCCTGAGACGGCGCTCAGGGCTGGTGCAATGGGATGACCCTGAGGGATGGGATGGGGAGGGAGGTAGGAGGGGGGTACAGGATGGGGAACACATATACACCCATGGCTGGTTCATGTCAATGAATGGTAAAAACTACTATGATATTGTAAAGCAATTAGCCTCCAATTAAAATAAATTAATTTAAAAAAACTTGACATTTTATTACATGAATTCCCACAGGGTTGCATATATCCCCTATTTTTTTTTAAACTTCATAATATTCTACTAAGTAAATGGATTCTAATTCACTAGACTCAATTGTTGGACATTTAGGTGACTTTCATTAAGTAATAAATTGGTTGTATTTACTTTAGGAAACCAATACATCTTTAAGAAATGTTTAATTGATTCCACTTTTACAGTAACAGCAAGACATTTTCTTTTCTTTCTGAGGTTTGTGTGTATGTATTGAGATCAAGAAGATGTTTCAGTATTCTATCTGTTGGGATTGCAAGCAGGGAGTGTGGTCTGCATAATCAGAAGAAAGCAACAGGGAGAAAGGGCTGACGCCTCCCAGAAAGTGAAAAGTGAAACTGAAGTCACTCAGTGAGTGTCCGACTCTTTGCGACCCTGTGGACTATCCTCCACCAGGCTCCTCCGTCCATGGGATTCTCCAGGCAAGAATACTGGAGTGGGTTGCCATTTCTTTCTCCAGGGGATCTTTCCAACCCAGGGATTGAACCTAGGTCTAAGCCACATATGCAGGCAGATGCTTTAACCTCTGAGGCACCAGGGAAACCCAACACTTCCCAGAGGCAAGGGCAAAGCTCTCAGTTTCCTAATCTCAGGGCTTCTTAATCTGAGTTCTTGGCAGGATGATCACTCAGTTTGGTGTGCCTGGGACTGGCAGTTTCCTGCACTGTGAGACTTTCAGTGCTAAAGCAAAGAAAGTCCTCATGAATTGGTCCTCCTCCACCTTGGTAAGGAGGAGGTGAAGGAATTGAGAAGGGGATGAATCATTTATATAAGCTACCCCTTGTTCATAAAAGCAGAGATTCAGAGAAAGCCTGCTTATGCATGGCAATGTGAAACCCTGATACTTTATGAAGGAGCCAAAATAGATATTTATCTCAAGTTACTTCTCTGCTCCCCTGCAAAAAACATTCATTCATTTAATATGTAAGAAGTACCAGGCACTGTTCTAGGCAAAAGATGCCTGGTTTTGTGGTACTTTTATAACTGTGTGTCTGTGTGTGTGTACTGGCGGAAGGGAAGCAGAAATAAATAAAAAAGCATAAAATAAATGAAATTAGCCATGATAAGTGCAATAGCAGAAACAAGATAGTTTAATGCAATAGAAACTGCGAGGGATAGGGTTGTGCTATTAGCTTGGTGTTGGAGGTAGATTACTCGAGAGAGCTGACATTTGAGGCAAAGCAGTGATGAGAAGGGGCTTCCCTGGTGGCTCAGTGGTAAAGAATTTGCCTGCCAATGCAGGAGACTTGGGTTTGATCCCTTGGTCAGGAAGATCCCTGGAGAAAGAAATGACAACTCACTCCAGTGTTCTTGCCTGGGAAATCCCCTGGACAGAGGAGGCTGGTGGGTTACAGTCCATGGGGTGGCAAAAGAGTCAGACATGACTTAGTGACTACGAGGAGCCAGTCAGTATCCGCAGGAGGCATTAGGGGCAGAAGGATCCACATGTGCAAATGTCCTGAGTCGAAACAAGTTGTTCTTCCTGGAGGAGCTTAGGAGAGGACTTTGTGCACATGCTGTAGGGGAGGACTGCTGACCTAGTCTCAGTCTCAGTCTCAGCAACCACCCAGTCCAAGTTCCGTTCTCACAAACAAGGATGATAAGGATGCTGAGGCCCACCTGCATGGACCATAAACTCTTGATTTCTAATCCAGCACTCTTCCCACCAAGCCATGCCAGACTGCCATTTCTAGTAACTTGGCTTGAGTACTTAATTTTCTCCCCCTGTACAACTGGAAGTAAATCAAAGGGATTCATTTATTTTAGGTATGAGAAAAATTGGAGTTGTTTGTGGGTGGACACAAGGGCCAAAACGTTAGCCTCAGGTAAAGAAAAGAACTTTGGGGTCAAGATTAACCTCCAGTGGTGGGACCCCAGCAATTCTGTAGGACATGCTTCCAGAACATCAGGTTAAGACAAATTCTGCAGCCCACAGAAATGAAAATGCAACTGGTTGGTAAGGCGAAAGAAAAGTGAAAGCTGGGTCTGACTCTTTGTGACCCCATGGACTGTAGCCCACCAGGTTCCTCTGTCCATGGAATTCTTCAGGCAAGAATACCGGAGGGGGTAGCCATTTCCTTCTCCAAGGGATCTTTGCAACCCAGGATTGAACCCAGGTCTCCAGCACTGTAGGTAGATTCTTTACCATCTGAGGCACCAGGGAAGCCTAAGAATACTGGAGTGGGTATTCCCTTCTCCAGGTAGGCAGCCATAACAGACGTGTCACCCTGGCACCGAACTTGTGCCAGGTAAGACCTTGTGGTTGAAAAGGTCCAGAGTTGAGCCACAGATAGCTAAGAGTTTAAAGGGCAAAAAAGCAGGTAAATGTGACTCTGGGTGTGCCAATTAAAGAAAGGCGGAGGAGAAAGCAGATGCAGTGACCAATTAAAGTTACAGGGCTGGAATCCTGAATCCTCCAGCTCCTCCCTTCACCTCCGGCCCCCTGCATGGACGACAGCCACCAAGGGTTAAAAGAATCGCTAGGTGAGCGGTGATTTTGGAAACTCAAAGAGTTAACTGTATCAAAAACTAAAGCAGGGGAGGAGAGAAAGACTGGAACCAACTCACGGGAGACAAATCCTATTGGCATCGAGGAGGCAGGAAGCCAGCCCCTGGGCGCGGCCTGCAGGGGGCAGGCGATCGCGCGGGGAAGCGAGGGCAGGCCGAGGCCCGAGCGGGTGCCGGCTTGGCAGCTGCCCGCAGCCGCAGGGAGTCCTCGCCGCGCGTTCGGCCGGTGCGCCCTCCTCCGCCCGCGGACTCCGCGCTGCGCTCCACCGCTAGCATGTGTGCCGCCCGGATGCCGCCCCTGGCGCACATCTTCCGAGGGACGTTCGTCCACTCCACCTGGACCTGCCCCATGGAGGTGCTACGGGAGCACCTCCTTGGTGTGAGCGACAGTGGCAAAGTAAGCGGGTGCGGGGTCTGGCGCACCCCGACGGGCGGGCGGACAGGTGCGAGGAATCTCGTCCGGGGAGCCACAGACCCCGGAGTTAGCTCGGTGCGGAGTTGAACTTAAGGGTTTGGCTCTTTCCGGGAGAGCCCTGGTACTGGGTTCGTGGGCTGGAATGAAAGTAAAGTGTTCCCAGGTGCTGGGAGATGTGGAGTACGATTGGTTCCACAGCCTTGCAGGCTTCGGTGGAAGAGGGAGCGAGGCTGTGCCCTCTCAAATCTTGAAATCATGAATAAACTAGCACCTTGCTTCATTCATTTTTGTATCTCAGGCTCCTGGCATAGTGCCTAGCATCGCCTAGGTGCTCCGTAAATTTGATTGAATTTATTGTGAACGAAATAATAGAAGGGCCATTTGATCAGTGTTGTTGAGTCCTTTCAGTGCATTCGAATAAGTTAAGAACTGATTTCATTCATCTGATCATTCAGAAAACAACATATTGATACTAATGATCCAGACTAGACAACTTGTAATACTAGAAAGGATAGTCCGAGAGAAATTTACCGCCTCCCCGCCCCACCCCCNCCCCATCCATTTGCATCAAAACAAGCAGTTCCATTTTAAAAGGTTCAAAATGTCTTCTATGAGTGTATCTTTCGCACTTCTGTTTCCAAAAATCAGGATTTCTACAAAGAAGTAGGTAACTTGAGTGTTCCATACACACCAGTGGTAATTGTATTGGCAGTGGCCTTGCCAGTTTCAGAGGAAGCCATTCCGTTTTTAGGAGAAAAATTAAAGATAGAGATGGGATATTTTTGAGCTTTTCCCCAACTACCGGTTTGGTTAGCAAAAGTACACATATTTGTGACTTGTCAGCTTGAAGATGCTATTCCTGACTAAAGATGCTTCCCAGTCAGTGACAGTTTTGAATCATGACTTTTACATTTGGGGATAACTAAACCCTATTTTCTTATGGTGCTTAAAAATCTATACTCTGTGTATATTCAGGGAGCCTGCTGTTGTGTTTCCAAGGTGATGAGACTCTCAGAGCTCCTCCAATTGGGAAGACTCCAGTAAAGCCCGTGGCTAATGAATTGTTGTCTTGGGTACTTGACCCTCAAGTTTCAGGGACCCCTTAGGCTTGCAGCAAGTCCCCAGAAGCAAAGGAAGAGAGACTGCTAAACTAAGGAAAAATTAGAGGTATTTGCTTAATCACAAAGAAGCTGTTCAACAATTAGGTTTCTTTTATGATCTACATTTCCATTTCCAAAATTTGAAATGGTAGGATAGCAGGTGAGAGAATTGGCTAGTGGATTGCCTTTAATCAGTGGTAAGGAGGAAGAAAAGGAAGTAATTTATCGAAAAAATTTACCTTTTCTGGGTGTTGTACAGAAGAGTGTCCTGAACATGCAATTAGTAGTTGAGTCAGGGAGTCTATTTGTAACTAAGGAGCATACTGAAGTTATAAATTTAGAAAAATGCCATTCCCCCACAAGATAGAATTAACTAGGAATTGCATACAAAGATAAGTTAATCAAGTGGATTAGATTTACAGTATAAAATGCACTAATCGATGGATTGGTAACTGTTTATCCCTTTTCTCTAGGTTCGAGTAGTTGATTCCTGATTGTAAAGGGTGGACATGTCACATATATTTTAAGACTTGATTTCCCTCTTTTGAAAGTAGGACTGCCTGGTCTTTAGAGTTTCTGGGATAAATATATCATTCATTAAAAAATTTTCAAGGTTCTTGCAGAAAATTATATCCCCACAAAGTAAATAAATATGCAGAATCATCTAGATCTTTGCATTTTTACTAAGCACCCAAAGCTGTTTCCAAACCTTGGGATGAATCAGAAACATCTAGGGTGTTTGTTAAAGTGCCATTTCCTGGGCATCATCTTCCAGAGGATCTGAATATGTAGATCTGGAGTAAGTCCTCAGAAGTGGCATTCACAAAAGTCCCAGGAGATTTGGGCATGGGTAAGGAAATGGCAACCCACTCCAGTGTTCTTGCCTGGAGAATCCAAGGGACAGAGGAGCCTGGTGGGCTGCCATCTATGGGGTCGCACAGAGTTGGACATGACTGAAGTGACTTAGCAGTAGCAGTGGATGGGTTTGGAGAAGGCAATGGCAACCCACTCTGGTACCCTTGCCTGGAAAATCCCATGGATAGAGGAGGCTGGTAGGCTGCAGTCCATGGGGTCATGAAGAATCGGACGCGACTGAGCGACTTCACTTTCACTTTTCACTTCCATACGTTGAAGAAGGAAATGGCAACCCACTGCAGTGTTCTTGCCTGGAGAATCCCAGGGACGGGGGAGCCTGGTGGGCTGCCGTCTCTGGGGTCGCACAGAGTCGGACACGACTGAAGCAACCTAGCAGCAGCAGCAGCAGCAGTGGATGGGTTGCATGTTGGGTAACCTCAGTACGTAGGCTGCGTGATGGAACTAGTTGTGGGGGGTCTTGGGTGCTCAGTTCTTCATTTCAAGCCCTGGGCTTGTGTAGCATCTCAGAGAGAGGGGACACGATTTCCCCTGTCTTCCTTCTCCCTTCTCCACCTAATCTTTCATTTTATTAACTTCATTTAGGCCCAGAGAATGATAATAACTAGCTACTTTTAATTCATCAATTAAAACTCATTCAAAATTAGGTTAATTAAACAATAGTCAACAATTTAGTATTGGGCATTTTGAATTGAGTTAGTCTTTCTACTTAAGTAGCATGTAGCTTTTTGAAAGAGAAGCTCCAGCATGTGTAATTCATTTGCAGATAGGTAATTGTGAAACACTGTGTGCTCACATATTACTGAATTGTTTAATTCTTCCCACTGGATCAGGTTGACTTTAAAGATAGGTAAAAGATGTCTTGGGCCTTTAAAGCACATTTACCTGGAAGCAAGAGCGAGGAAGAGAATTATTTTGGAGGTATTACCTTGGGGTAGCAGGAGCAAATCCTATGCAGACCTGAGTTCAAGTCAGGTCTCTACCACCTACCTGCTCAAAGCCCATGGGTGAGACATTTAACCTCTCTGAGCCCCAGTTTCTGCATTTGTAGAATGAGATTTACTTTTGCTAAATATTAAATGAGATAATGTATGAAAATGCTTGTCACTTAGTGGATACTCAGCACATACCATGTTCATTTGTCCTCTTCCTTCTGTGCCTAGCAAATCCTTAACCTCTTGCTCACTGTAGCATTTTTGCATATTTCCACATGATGGTATTCATGCAGGTGAATGGGTGGAGAAGGAAGCTTGGCCCAAGGTGAATTGTGTGGGAGGTGGGGGAGGCCACTGGACCTCTGGTGTGCAGCCTCACTGTTCATGCCACTGACCCTCTGAGAAGAACAATCTAAGGAGCATTTGCTGCCAGGTTTTCTAGTACGTTACTTTCAGTATCTCTTTTATTATTCAATGTAATTATTTCCTCTTAAAATTGGGAAAGTTGAGACTTGAGAAGTCATGCATCCAGAGATGGGTTTTGAATTAACATAACCAAAGCCCATTTTCTCTTTACTAGAGTAGCCCACATCTCTGAGGCACAGTCACTGACCTCAAAGAACATGCACTGTTGGGCAAGGAAGCTTAGACTTGTACTTATTGTAAAAGTGGACTGCTTGCTTCCTGAGGGAAAGAATGGGCTCACTGCTAGAAATACACTGATGAATGAAATATGCAAACTCTGCCCTGTCCTTGTATGGCTGATCATTTAGTAATTAACAGAATCTGCTATGACCTGTCAGAACTTGAGATAATCTGACGGTGGATCATGGCATCCGGTCCTATCACTTCATGGGAAATAGATGGGTAAACAGTGGATGACTTTATTTTTTAGGCTCCAAAATCACTGCAGATGGTGATTGCAGCCATGAAATTACAAGACGCTTACTCCTTGGAAGGAAAGTTATGACTAACTTAGACAGCATATTAAAAAGCAGAGACATTACTTTGTCCACAAAGGTCCATCTACTCAAGGCTATGGTTTTTCCAGTGGTCATGTATGGATGTAAGAGTTGGACTGTGAAGAAAGCTGAGGGCAGAAGAAATGATGCTTTTGAACTGTGTTGCTGGAGAAGACTCTTGAGAGTCCCTTGGACTGCAAGGAGATCCAACCATTCCATCCTAAAGGAAATCAGTCCTGGGTGTTCATTGGAAGGACTGATGTTGAAGCTGCAACTCCAATACTTTGGCCACCTGATGTGAAGAGCTGACTCATTTGAAAAGACCCTGATGCTGGGAAAGACTGAGGGCAGGAGGAGAGGGGGACGACAAAGGATGAGATGGTTGGATGGCATCACCAACTCAATGGACATGGGTTTGGGTGGACTCTGGAAGTTGGTAATGGACAGGGAGGCCTGGAGTGCTCCAGTTCGTAGGGTCGCAAAGAGTTGGACACAACTGAGCAACTGAACTGAACTGAAGGTGGGAAGAAGGCTTTCCTGTGTGTGGAGTGACATTTCAGTGATGTTCTGAAGGATAAGTAGATTTGAATAGGTAGGGAAGGCAAAATTGGAGATAAGGAAGAGCCTTTTAGGTAGAGGGATAGCCTGTGCAAAGGCTGTGGGGTAGGAAGGAATGAAAGCATAAAGGTGGTTAGAATCAAAAGTTCTAGGAGAAGGATAACCCAAGGTAAGACTGGAGAGGTAGACAGGGCAAAATCTTGGACAGTGTAGAAAGTTTGGGGAGGAATTTACCATGACCAAGTTTTGTATTTTTTAAAGATCATTCTAGCTTTAGGATAAAGACTGCATGGAGAGGAGTTAAGTCCAGGCAAGGAAATTGACAGGATCCTGTTGCAGTAGTTTAGGTGAAATGGGATGTGATTTATAAGAGAGGAAGTGTATCAATTAAGAAATGATTTCTCAGTAATATCTGTATCACTTATTACCTATGTGAATTTGAACAAGTTACTTAACAATTCTATTTCCAAGTCTCCTTATGTATAAAATGATTACTATAATTTATCTCATAGAGTTGTTAAAAAGATTAAATGAATTAATAATTGTAAAGTGTGTAGAATAATGCCTTGCAAGGAAGCACATGCCCAGTAAACATAAACAGTTATCAGCAATGGAGATGAAAAGAGGTGGACAGAATTGGTAACCATTTCAGGTCAAATCAACTGAATTTGATAACAGAATTAGGAAGATGTCTGTGAATGTATTAATAGTATGGTGAGCTACAAATTGGTTGGTGATAGGAAAAACCTGATGAAGGAAGCCAAAATTGAACTGGACGTTAAAGAACACATAGGATTTGAACATGCAGAAAAGAGTTAAATAGCCATGGTTAAGGGAATGAGTCAATGTTCTTTAATTTCCAAAACTACTCAGAGGAGCAAGAGTTGTATTTCACCTGAGACTGCATCATCTTGCTTTGTTAGAAGTTCTCATAGTCTGATTCACAAATCTTAGTAGTTGTGTATTATCTTTTCCTTTTGCTTAGGCTGGTGAAGACCCATCTTCCAAAAAGCTAAAGACTCCAGAATATCTCATGATCTTGAAGAGGGAATTTAGGATAAGGTATTCCTTCTGAGGCTGCCAGATCAGAGCTTCACTTTCATTAGAAATGTGTGTCCATGGCCAAATATCACATTTTCTTCTTGTAAATTCCCATTTTCTGGAAGGCAGATTGCTTTGTTCAAAATGCTTATGGCAGACACTGTTGGTTACCCACTCAGTAGCCATCACCCCTTCTTTCTTATTAACACTTTCTGAATTTGATAACCTGTAATATACTTGGCTCATAGATATATCATGGTGTAAGCCATCCACAGTAATCATAATTCTGCTTGTTGGGTACTTATTTCTCTAACATCCTGGTAGCTAAGGGTGGTCAGTGATGGCATTCCAGCATGCAGGAAGTCATCTCAAAGGATTCTGGGAAATATTTTTCTCCCTAAAAAATAGACACAGATGTGGAAAGAGAAGTCCTTCCTTTATTAGATGTTTTCATGTAAAGAATGGGGCTGCTGCTGCCACTGCTTGGGTCAATGAGGGAAAAATTAAGAGGTTTCCAGAGGCACCAACCTAGTCCCTCTTTGAACATATAGACATGAATAACATCACTGAACAGTTAGCTGTCCCTGGAGCTTTCCAAGAAGTCCCTTGACTTCTTCCATGAAATAACAAAGTGCCTTCATTGTCTACTTCTCTGTCAGTTGCAGCTCAAAGCACCTCTAACAATTACACTGCTTTGTCAAAGAATCACATTATTTTTCAAAGAACTGCTAGCTGCTTTGTCCTTTTTTTCATTTCTATTTTCTCCTTATTGGCCAAAAATGTCAGTGTCTCCCCAGGCACCCATATCAGTACTCAGGCCCCCTAACTGGCCGCTGGGATATCTTTGTGCACACCCCTTTCCATTGTCATTGGCCCTGTCCAGCCTTCCATTGTCTTTCCTGAAGTATTATAGGAACCTCCTAACAGTTTTCTCTCCCCCATTCTAATACCTCCTCCTCATTATTGACAGTTTCTTACTTGAAGGATGGGTAGTGTCATGTATCTTCTCTTTGCTGTATCACAGCAACCACCTGTGACTCTCTGGTGCCTCTAAGATCCAAATACCCCTGGAAGACATTTCAGGCATGACATTTGGCCCCAAGCTGCTTTCCTAATACTTCCTCCTGCTCCATCCTTCTTGCTTACAATTAGGAGTAGGGTTCCTATGAGCTCAGGGATATCTGCTGCTGCTGCTGCTAAGTCGCTTCAGTCGTGTCCAACTCTGTGCTACCCCAGAGACAGCAGCCCACCAGGCTCCCCCGTCCCCGGGATTCTCCAGGCAAGAACACTGCAGTGGGTTGCCATTTCCTTCTCCAATGCATGAAAGTGAAAAGTGAAAGTGAAGTCGCTCAGTCGTGTCCGACTCTTCATGACCCCACTGGCTGCAGCCTACCATACTCCTCCATCCATGGGATTTCTAGGCAAGAGTACTGGAGTGGGGTGCCGTTGCCTTCTCTGTCAGGGATATCTATCTATGCCAATTTCTCACTGTGTCCCAGCACATCCTAGCATTTGACACCTCCACGTTTTTGGTGCGAATCCCTCAGCCTGGAATAGACCTCCTTTATATAAATCCCTTTTCCACTCTACCTCTATCAAAGTGAAATCTTGCTCTTTCTCCAAGGCCCAGTTCTAATATCCCCTTCTTCCCAAAGGCTTCTTTGACCACCATCCCCCAGTTGAAATAAATTACTTTTTGTTTTTCCATAAAATTTTGCATGTATATTCAAACCAGTGTTTTCCTGGTGGTTAAGTGCATGGCTTCTGGAGTTAGACTATGTGGATTCAAATCTCAGCTCTGCTACTTATTTGGAAAAATTTCCCAACATATTAGAGCCTTGGTACCCTCATTTATAAAATATGGACAACAATAGCACACTGAAGGAGAGGTAAGGCAGATGAGATAGTATGTGTAAAGTAATTGCTCAACAAATATTGGACATTGTTATTATTTTTTCTTACAAAGTGATTATTTCACTTTTGCCTTTAATTATACTTAGCTCTATAGAATATTCTCACTCACTGAATTGATTTAAAATTCTTTGACAAATGGGAGGTGAACTGGAGAGAAGGTAACATTAAGTCATAATTTGTGCCAGACACTCTGTCAGACTCTTTATACAACAGTCCCGAGATGAGACATCATCATCACCTTTGTCATCCCTATCCTACAAATAAGGAAACAGAGGTTCAGAGAGTCATCTGGTTTGACTGCAGTCATGGCAAGTGAGTGGCAAGGCCAAGATCCACACCCAAGCCTGTCTGATTTCTAATGTACTTTCCAGGGGTTCTGGCTGCCTCCTCTCATGAAGAGGGCTGGCACTCCATTGTCTTTAAGGCTCCTCAACATTGTCATACTGTTTTTAACACAATGTAGGCGATCAGAAAAATGTTTTGAAAGGGATATGTAGTGATGTGATGTAGTGGATGATCGTGTGTGGTAATTTAGAAAAAGACATTTCTGATTCCAGAGAGATTTTTAAATAAAGCACAACTTGATTTACTCTTCAAGGCCTTAAAGCAGTGCTGCTGAATGTGACTGGGATTTGCTGTCCTTCCACTTGTATAAAGTTGTCTGTTAGTTCCTGGAATGTCTTGGCAGTCTGGCTGATTCATTGCTGTGAGGCAGCATAGGTATTGGTGTATCTTACACATGGCTGACTGCTTGTGAGGTTCTGATGGGTACAGAGGTGGTGGGCAGGATGTCTTGCAGGCCTATGGTATGCCCATTCACTTAATGGGCATTGATCTGACTTTGTTCAGTTGCTCAGTCATGTCTGACTCTGCAACCCCATGGACTGCAGCACGCCAGTCTTCCCTGTCCTTCACCATTTCCCAGAGCTTGCTCAAACTCATGTCCATTGAGTTGGTGATGCTCTCCAACTATCTCATCCTCTGTTGTCCTCTTCTCCTCTTGTCTTCAGCCTTTCCCAGCATCAGGGTCTTTTCCAGTGAGTCAGTTCTTTGCAAGAGGTGGCCAAAGTGTTGGAGCTTCAGCTTCAGCACCAGTCCTTCCAGTGAATATTCAGGGTTGATTTCCTTTAGGATTGACTGGTTTAATCTCCTTGCTGTCCAAGGGACTCTCAGGAGTCTTTTCCAACACCACAGTCCAAAGGCATCTGTTCTATGGCACTTAGCCTTTTTTATTGTCCAACTCTCACATCTGTATATGACTACTGGAAAAACCATAGCTTTGACTATACAGACCTTTGTTGGCAAAGTAATGTCTCCTTTTTTTAATATGCTGTCTAAGTTTGTCATAGCTTTTCTTCCAAGGAGTAAGTGTCTTTTAATTTCATGGCCGCAGTAACTGTCCACAGTGATTTTGGAGCCCAAGAAAATAAAGTCTGTCACTGTTCTTATTGTTGATCTGACTATTTAGTATGGATAAAGGGTGGACTTCCCTCACTTGCAGGAAGAAAAATCTAATTGGTCATGTGTTTACAGGCCCCTTTCTGTAGAAAGGAATTAAGGCAGTTCCAGAGGGCATAGGCAAGTGGTGATGCTTTTATATATGTAAGAGAGAAGAAAAAGTTAGTTGTTGACATAAAACAAAAGTATAAATTAAGGTGCATTGTGAAATTACTTACATTCTTACTGGCTTCTAACTTTCTTAGGTGCCAGCTATTGAAAGGATATGTTACCTAATTGGCAGTTGCTGAAAGCAGTTGCACAAGGGAAACACAACTATTCTTTTTTAAAAAAAACTTTTTATTTTGTATTGGGATATAGCTGATTAACAATGTTATGATAGTTTCAGGTGGACAGAGAAGGAACTCAGCCATACATGTACATGTTTCCATGCTTCCCCAAACTCCTCTCCCGTCCAGGTTGCCACATAGAAACGCACCAATTCTTAATCACAGTTTCAGTTTTAGTGCTTGTGATTTGTCTGTTCATATTTTCTGTTTCTTTCTGGTTCAGTCTTGGGTGACTATACCTTTCTAAGAATTTGTCCGTTTCTTCTGGGTTGTCCATTTTATTGGCATACAGTTGTTCATAGTAGCCTCTTGTGATTCTTGGTATGCCTATGGAGTCAGTTGTAAATTTCTTTTGTTTCATTTCTAATTTCTCACTGCTGATTTGATTCTTTTCCTTTTTTTTCCTTGCTAAATCTGCCTAAAGGTTTATCAGTCTTGTTTATCTTTTCAAAGAACCAGCTTTTAGTTTCATTGGTCTTTGCAATTGTTTTGTCTCTATTTCATTTATTTCTGCTCTGATCTTTATGATTTCCTTCCCTCTACTAACTTTAGCTTTGGTTTGTTTTCTTTCTCTAGTTGTTTTAGGGGTAAGGTTAGGTTGTTTATTTGAGACTTTTCTTGTTTCATGAGGTAAGATTGTATTGCTATGAACTTCATTCTTAGAACTGCTTTTGCTGCATCCAGTAAGTTTTGGACCTTGATGCTTTCATCTTTATTTGTTACTATGTGTTTCTTTTTTTCTTTTTCCTTCTTCTTTGATTTCTTCAGTGATCCAATGGTTGTTTACTAGCATATTGTTTAGCCACCACATGTTTGTGCGAAACACACCTATTCTTAATGCTGGTTCAAATGGGAATTTCTCCTAGGTGGACACTGTGTCTTATAATTAAAGTCTTAACAACTTTCCTGTGCAAGGTAGCATTTTGTAGAATTGCCTCTCTTGAGCTGCAGATGTGACAGGAAGAAGAGGGTTCATAAAACCATTCTGTAGGGCTGAAGCTGTGGGGAAGGGGCTGTGGGAGGTGTTCCAGGTATCTAGGTCTTGGCTGATCTGAAATTGTCCTAGAGATAGGCTTTAGGCTGTCAGAGGGATGGGCAGGACCACATGTCTCCCAGGCACTCCTCTTAAATGGCACTCCTCATCAAAAGGCACTCCTTTTGATGGAGTTATGATGAACACCAAGAGGGACGAACCTAGTATTAATAGTTATTGGCATAAGCCTGGAGTGAAGCTGGTTTTCTGTGGCCAGTAAAATGTAGAACCACCTGCCTTTACTGATAATCCAGTTTTGTAGATGTTGAAGAGGCTAACAAGAGACTGTTCAATAATTTTAAATTCATTTTTATTAGTAAGAAATACTATTCCTAGAAGGTATGCCAGTTTTGAGTTTGCTTATCTTCCATTTCACTTGGGTGCAAGCTCATTGTCTAAGGCTCACCTCAAGTACCATCTCCAAAATCTTTTTACTACTTCCCTACCCTCAAAGTGTTCTCTCTGTTTTATAACCATCTCTTTTTAAAAAGTTAATTTTGTATTGAGGTATATTTGCTTTAAAATGTGTTGTTTTCTTCAATACAGCAAAGTAAATCCGCTATATGTTTACATATATCCCCTCTTTTTTGAACTTCCTTCCCATTTAGGTCACCACAGAGCTTTGAGGAGAGTTCTCTAGGCTATACAGTACGTTCTCATTATCTATTTTGCAAATAGTATCAATAGTGTATATGTATCAATCTCCCAGTTAATCCCACCCTTTTCCCCCCTAGTTATCCATATGTTTGCTTTCTATGTCTGTGTCTCTATTTCTGCTTTTCAAATAAGGTCATCAGTACCATTTTTCTAGGTACCACATATATGTATACAATATTTGCTTTTCTCTTTCTGACTCAGTTCACTCTTTTTGACAGTCTCTAGGTCCAACCACATCTCTAAATGACAAGTTTCATTCCTTATAATGCCTGAGTAATATTCCATTGTGTGTATGCACCACATCTTCTTTATCTACTCCTCTGATGATGGACACTCAGGTTGCTCCATGTCCTGGCTGTTGTAAATAGTGCTGCAGTGAATGCTGATGTGCGTGTATCTTTTCAAGTTATGGTTTGCTCTGGGTGTATGCCCATGAATGGGATTGCTGGGTCATGATAGTTCTTTTTTAGTTTTCTAAGGAACTGCCATACTGTTCTCCATAGTGGCTACGTAAATTTACATTCCAACCAGTAGTATAAGAGGGTTCCCTTTTCTCCACACCTTCTCCAGCATTTATTTGTTAGTGGATTTTTTGCTGATGGCCATTCTGACTGGTGTAAGTGATACCTCACTGGAGTTTTGATTTGTGTTTCTCTTAATAATCAGTGATGTTTGTGCATCTTAAATAGCCATTTGTCCAAAGAAGACATACAGGTGGCCAAAAACACATGAAAAGACCTCAACATCACCAATTCTTAATCGTCTCTTTTATTGTCTTTTCTTCTTACACACTATGTATCTATCCTTGCTGACCATGTACCTTATTTGTGTATATTTTCACTCAAATTGATTTTAAGTCTAGTCACATGGTGAAAGAAAGTAGAAGAAACCTACTACTTACCAAGCACAGGATTTTGCAAATAATATAGGTGTTTAATAGATATTTAATAAATCAATGGATTCTCTGAAGCATTATAAAAAACTGGTGTACAGATTGTCTCAATCTTTATTGAGAATATTTCTAAACTATATTTGTGTGTACTTTAGAAAGTACAATATTGCATATAATTTAATCTTGTCTCTAGTGACTTTTGTTACACAAAATTTAAATATTCCAAAATTAATTCTGTTGATTAAATTTATTCTGGTTTGAGAATGATAATACTTTTAAGAGATTTTCTTTTTTGTCAAAACACAGGAATTGGAGATTACTTTTCTTTGTACTCTAGTACTTACAAATATTTTTACACATTTAATCATTCATTCTACAATATTGAATATCTATTATATGCTGTGAAAAGAAGGGAAGTGAAAAGCAAAGGGGAAAAGGAAAGATATACCCATTTGAATGCAGAGTTCCAAAGAACAGCAAGGAGATATAAGAAAGCCTTCCTCAGCGATCAGTGCAAAGAAATAGAGGAAAACAATAGAATGGGAAAGACTAGAGATCTCTTCAAGAAAATTAGAGACACCAAGGGAACATTTCATGCAAAGATGGGCTCAATAAGGGACAGAAATGGTATGGACCTAACAGAAGCAGAAGATATTAAGAAGAGGTGGCAAGAATACACAGAAGAACTGTACAAAAAAGATCTTCATGACCCAGATAATAATGATGGTATGATCACTCACCCAGAGCCAGACTCTGGAATGTGAAGTCAAGTGGGCATTAGGAAGCATCACTACGAACAAAGCTAGTGGAGGTGATGGAATTCCAGTTGAGCTATTTTAAATCCTAAAAGATGATGCTTTGAAAGTGCTGCACTCAGTATGCCAGCAACTTTGGAAAACTCAGCAGTGGCCCCAGGACTAGAAAGGTCAGTTTTCATTCCAATCCCAAAGAAAGGCAATACCAAAGAGTACTCTAATTACCACACAGTTGCACTCATCTCACACGCTAGTAAAATAATGCTCAAAATTCTCCAAGCCAGGCTTCAGCAGTACGTGAACCAAGAACTTCCAGATGTTCAAGCTGGTTTTAGAAAAGGCAGAGGAACCAGAGATCAAATTGCCAACATCCACTGGATCATCAAAAAAGCAAGAGAGTTCCAGAAAAACATCTCTTTCTGCTTCATTGACTATGCCAAAGCCTTTGACTGTGTGGATCACAATAAACTGTGGAAAATTCTNTCCTTGGAAGGAAAGTTATGACCAACCTAGACAACATATTAAAAAGCAGAGACATTACTTTGCCAACAAAGGTCCATCTAGTCAAGGCTATGGTTTTTCCAGTGATCATGTATGGATGTGAGAGTTGGACTATAAAGAAAGCTGAGTGCTGAAGAATTGATGCTTTTGAACTCTGGTGTTGGAGAGGACTCTTGAGAGTCCCTTGGGCTGCAAGGAGATCTAACCAGTCCATCCTAAAGGAAATCAGTCCTGGGTGTTCATTGGAAGGACTGATGCTGAAGCTGAAACTCCAATACTTTGGCCACCTGATGTGAAGAGCTGACTCATTTGAAAAGACCCTGATGTTGGGAAAGATTGAAGATGGGAGGAGAAGGGGACAACAGAGGATGAGATGGTTGGATGGCATCACCTACTCAATGGACATAGGTTTGGGTGGACTCCAGGAGTTGGTGATGGACAGGGAGGCCTCCTGTGCTGGGATTCATGGGGTCACAAAGAGTCGGACACGACTGAGCAACTTGAACTGAACTGAATTATATGCTATGTGTTTAATATACTTAAAAACTGGATCCTAGGGCCAGTGATGAAGCCACAAACAACACATTCCAACCACAATTCACATTTTATTTCAGGATTTACCACTTAAGATCAAGTCCTCCGTGTTGGCAAGGTAAACAGAGGAACTGTTAGTGACTTGCTGAGTGGGATACAGCTAGGAATGAATGGAGCTGGGATTTGAATTTCGATCTTGCTGCTGCTGCTGCTGCTGCTAAGTTGCTTCAGTCGTGTCTGACTCTGTGCGACCCCATAGATGGCAGCCCACCAGGCTCCCCCGTCCCTGAGATTCTCCAGGCAAGAACACTGGAGTGTGTTGGCATTTCCTTCTCCAATACATGAAAGTGAAAATTGAAAGTGAAGTCGCTCAGTCAAGTCTGACTCTCAGCAACCCCATGGACTGCAGCCTACCAGGCTCCTCCGTCCATGGGATTTTCCAGGCAAGAGTACTGGAGTGGGGTGCCATCGCCGTCTCCGGTTTCCTTTCTAGTATTTATTATTTCTCTGGATTTGATTTTAAATACCCTGGTTATCATTTCAGCCATTTGAGTACTTAACTCTCTCAGCTAGCCTCCTTCTTTTCTGGGGTTTTACTCTAGAGAGCAAAACCATGACTCATTTAGTAACCAGGCCCAGGATCTCCTGCTGTGCTCCTGTTATTCTCCTCCTGATTCCTTCTCTGTTGAAACAGATCTTTTCCTTGATCTTTTCCTTCATCCTTGTTTGCTCTGTTCTTGTCAGTAAAACATCCTTCAATTCTCAGTACCCATAAGATCAAAATCTGAAAGTACTCCCAATCCACAGCCTTTCCACAACCAAAACTTCCCCAACCAATGCAAAACTGGTGCTTCTTAATCTAAGGAAGGAGATACTTGTGTTTTACAAAACAGTTGATGGGATTTTTTTTATAGGCCAACAGAGATGGATTCAAAATGAACCTCAGATTCTTTTAATAATAATTTTCTTTAACTAGTCCCATCTATTAACCTCTCATCTTTTCCACAATTGTTTCAATGTCCATATATGCATATTTCATCAGATCTCAAAAGAGTCAGTGACTTCTAAATGTCAAAAAAACCCTCTAGATTCTCTAATCTTGTACCTCAAAAGAGGATCATTTCACCTTTTCAACATCTCTGTCTAGGATTTATTTAAATGCTGTCAATGATTAATATACCTACCTATTTGGGTGCAAACAATGTTACTTTCCCCCTCATTTCTCAAATTTTAAGGGAACCTTAAAATGAGCCCTAGCAACACAATCATTGGAAAGTCCAATATCAGTAACTTGGAGCCTTTTTCTTTCCGTAACTCTGCAAGTATTCTTGGAGACTTTTATGATCCAAGCATTCATTCCCTCCCAGGTATTGATTTGGTGTTTATTATACTTTTCCAGGTGCTATAGCTATAGTCTATAGCTGTGAGTAAGACAAAGCTGCTGCCCTTTTGGAACTTTACTACAGTTTAGAAAAGCGATGTTCTAGACATCTCATTTTTAAATGAGGATAGCCCCTTGTCTCTACATCCATGGTGGCCAGGCTTCCCTTTGTGACCACATGATGCTATGTTTGGCTTCTGATCCCAGACATCTAACTGTTATTACTGTTCTGTCCGGGCTGGGAAAGGCTTTCCCTAAGGTCAGCTCAGTGGAAACTCCACACCGCTGAGCTCTGTTCTAGAACAACTCATGCAGATTGCTGTGGTCACACTGGCTTTCATATTTAAGTTCCCCTCTAGAGAGGAGAACAATCTATCATTCTTTTCTGGTGTATTCCAGGCACTAAGGAAACAAAATACAAGGTAAATTTTCAGCTTTACAATACTAACTTAAAAAAAAATTATTTATTTTAATTGGAGGCTAATTACTTTATAATATTGTGGTGGTTTTTGTGATACTTTTAAAATGAGTTCCATGGTATATTTAAATTATGATTTAAAAAGTTTGATCCATAAAAGGTAAGTAGCACATTTCTTATATTAAGCAGTTGTGCTTTAAAACATTATGGCCACCCAATGTGAAGAGCCAACTCATTGGAAAAGACCCTGATGTTGGGAAAGATTGAAAGCAAAAGGAGAAAGGGGTAACAGAGGATTAGATGGTTGGATGGCATCACTGACTCAATGGACATGAGTTTGAGCAAATTCCAGGGGACAGTGAAGGACAGGGAAGCTTGGTCTGCTGCAGTTCATGAGGTCACAAGGAGTTGGACATGACTTAGTGACTGAAAAACAACAACATGAATAAAAAGGAAATACATTTTTAAAATCATCTTAAATTTCATTGGGCTTCCAGCTCATGACTCTTGGTTATAAACTCGTAGACAGGAGGTACACTGATGGTGTTAATGCTCATATTAGAAAGTAAAAAGTGAAAGTGTTAGTTGCTTAGTCGTGTCTGACTCTTTGTGACCCCATGGACTGTAACCTCCCAGGCTCATCTGCCCATGGAATTCTCCAGGTAAGAATATTGGAGTGAGTAGCCATTCCCTTCTCCAGGGAATATTCCTGATCCAGGGATAGAACCTGGGTCTCCTGCACTGCAGGTGGATTCTTTATGGCATGACCCTCTGGGGAAGCCCCTCTATAATAATACTGGACATTTATTAGACACTTATTGTATTCTAGGTTCTGTGCTCAGTGTTTTACAAAGCATAATTCTCTTGACTACCTTATGAGATGAAACCGTTACTGATTCCTGGTTAGGTTCTTTCCTTACCTGGTTTTTATTCTCATCAATAAAGCAGCAAACAGAAACTTTATTCACTGGCCAAAGAATGGAAAAGGAGGAACTCATGCTGTAAAATCACCTCTCCCCATTACAGGCAAGAAGAGCCTTCTAGAGCAAAAGGCCAAAGAGGTTATGGGGTACAGGGACCTTTTATCATCCTACCTGGTGGAAATAGGTGGCAATTTTTCAGAAAGCAGCTCATGCCTCTTTTTAGCCCTCGTGTGGGCCTTCAGTGTTTGGTCAGAAGTGGGTCTAACTAGTATGGTGCAGGCAGGCAGAGATCTTATTACTGTGAGGTGGCAATAAGCTGTAGAGACACCTTTGTCCCAATTTTTAAATTCAGCTAGCTTATGCCATTGCTAGCTGATTAATTAATTAATGCCATTAATTTCTTGTCATTAAGCCCTCCTGTTCTAATTATGTGAAAACTAGAAGATACAGTCAGTTTTGGTTTTCTCAAGTTTGCTATGGGGCCTGCCAGGTGGCTCAGTGGTAAAGAATCTGCCTGCAATGCAGGAGACGCAGGTTCGATCCCTGGGTGGGGAAGATCCCCTGGAAAAGGAAATGGCAACCTATCTCCAGTATTCTTGCCTGGAAAAGCCCATGGACAGAGGAGCATGGTGGGCTGCAGTCCATAGGGTTGCAAAGAGTTGGATATGACTTAGCAACTAAAATAACAACAACAAATAGGGGGTTTACCAGCAGTGGTGGGCTTCTTTGCATGTGCGTGTGATCAGTTGTGTCCACCTCTTATGACCGCATGGGCTATATAGTCCGTCAGGCTCTTCTGTCCATGGAATTCTCCAGGCAAGAATACTGGAATGGGTAGCCATTTCCTACTCCAGAGGATCTTTCTTGCCTAAGACGGGTACACTTTTGCTTTACAGAGACAGCTTAGATACAGATTAAGGACCCCTGACTTGCTTCCCTGGGTGACAAAACTTCTTATTTTATTGACAAGGTAGTTGAGATTCAGAGTGTTAATCCTAACTCTGAAATAAACATCTAATTACTGTACATTGTGGAGGAGGACATGGCAACTAGTATTCTTACCTGGAGAATTCCATGGACAGAGAAGTCTGGCAGACTACAGTCTATGGGGTTGCAGAGAATCAGACACAGCTGAGCTACTAACACAACATACGGTACATTGGATGACTTTGCTGTCCTAAAGCCACTGTGTAGCCGTTTGTTTTCAGATAGTCAAATGGCAAAATTATAGGAGCCTCCTGTACTTAAATTGTTAATACAAGTTTAATCTCTAAGATTAAAGGTGAAGACAGATTCTTCTCTTCTGATACATTTTTAAAGATTGAACAATAGGGAGTTCCCTAGCAGTTAGGACTTGACATTTGACTGCTGAGGGCTGGAGGCCTAGTTGGGGAACTAAGATCTCATGTCATGTGCTGTGGCAAAAAGAAAAAAGATTGAACAATAACTGTTCATCTTCCCCAAAGCCCCCAGGACATTGTTTCCTACCTTCTAAAAAGCCTCACCCTTCTCCTTTATGAAAGCATTATTTCATTGTCTTTATTACACTAACTCATTGACTCTAAAGGATAATTTAAATTTAATTATACTCCTCATTGAGATCTGTCTTTCAAAATTTTTAGACTGTTGAAGTTGGTACCTCTGCTTGTGACATGCTGACTTGATTTTTATGAGTTAGTTATTCACTGTTACCTGAGACCATTTCATAATAAGTACACTTCATGTTTTCTCATTGTGGTTCTGCTCAGGTTGGCACCACCATGAGACCTGCTTATATAGGCACAGTGCTCTTTCTCTTCTCAGGCTGTTATTGGGTTTTAAAAAATTATTTTGACAGAATGAACTTTTCTTAGTAACCTCCACTTGAAAACTCAACTATATTGATCTCAGTTTATCAACCAGCTATTGATAACGTGAGTTTTAAAAAAAAAAACAAAAACACTTTGAAGGCTAAACCATTATAAGGTAATTCTAATTTAGAGTGAGTCCTTTTAGAATTACATATACTTTGGGGTCGCATAGAGTCGAACACGACTGAAGCGACTTAGTAGTAATAGTAGTGTATTGATATGTACAGGAATTTTAAGAACCCAAGATTTCCCAGTAGTAAAATTTAAATGACTGAAGAAGTATATCGTATAATCATACAGCACCCTCCACTCACCCACACCCTTGTATATATGCCCACAAAACACATTTCTGGAAGGCAATATTAAAAACCGAAATAACATTTACTTTGGTAGAGTAGGAGTGGAAAGTTGGGGATGTGAAGGAGAATTTTCATGGTCCACTTTATAACTTTCTGTATTATTAGTTTACTGTGTTTTTTGTTTTACTTTTTATAATTTTCCATAAAATTTACCATTTGAAGTGTACAGTTTAGTGTCATTTATTACATTCACAATGTTGTACAACCATCACCACTGTCTAGTTCTGAAATATGTTCATCACTCTAAAGGGAAACCCATTAACTGTGGGGCAGTCACTCCGTATTCCTCCCGCTCTTTGACCTAAGAAAGTGAAGTCGCTTAGTCATGTCTGACTCTTTGTGACCCCATAGACTGTAACCTACCAGGCTCTTCTGTCCATGGAATGTTTCAGGCAAGAGTCCTGGAGTGGGTTGCTATTTCCTACTCCCGGGGATCTTTCCAACCCAGGGATCGAATCCAGGTCTTCCGCATTATAGGCAGACGCTTTACCATCTGAGCCACGAGGGAAGCCTAGCAACCCCTATTTGCTTTATATTTCTATAAACTTGCCTATCTGGATATTTTATATAGATGGACACATATAATATGTGACCTTGTGCGTGGCTATTTTCACTTAGTTTAATGTTTTCAAGGTTCACCCATATTGTGGCATGTGTTAGAACACTATTCCTTTTTATGGCTGATTAACAATCCATTGTATAGATACAGTATATTATGTTTATTGATTCATTAGTTGATGGACATTTGAATTGTTTCCACCTATTGCCTATTGTCAACAGTGCTATCATGAACATTCATGTGGAAGTTTATATATAAATATATATATATAAATATTCAGTTCAGTTCATTTCAGTCACTCAGTCGTGTTCGACTCTTTGCGACCCCATGAACTGCAGCATGCCAGACCTCCCTGTCCCTCACCAACTCCCGGAGTCCACCCAAACCCATGTCCATTGGGTCAGTGATGCCATCCAACCATCTCATCCTCTGTCGGCCCCTTCTCCTCCTGCCCTCAGTCCTTCCCAGCATCAGGGTCTTTTCCAATGAGTCAGCTCTTCACATCAGGTGGCCAAAGTATTGGAGTTTCAGCTTCAACATCAGACGTTCCAATGAACACCCAGGACTAATCTCTTTTAGGATGGACTGTTTGGGTCTCCTTACAGTCCAAGGGACTCTCAAGAGTCTTCTCCAACACCACAGTTCAAAGCATCAATTCTTCGGCACTCAGCTTTCTTCACAGTCCAACTCACATCCATACATGACCACTGGAAAAACCATAGCCTTGACTAGATGGACCTTTGTTGACAAAGTAATGTCTCTGCTTTTTAATATGCTGTCTCGGTTGGTCATAACTTTCCTTCCAAGGAGCAAGCGTCTTGTAATATCATGGCTGCAATCACCATCTGCAGTGATTTTGGAGCCGAGAAAAATAAAGTCATCTACTGTTTCCACTGTTTCCCCATCTGTTTGCCATGAAGTGATGGGACCGGATGCCATGATCGTCGTTTTTGGAATGTTGAGCTTTAAGCCAATTTTTTCACTCTCCTCTTTCACTTTCATCAAGAGGCTCTTTAGTTCTTCTTCACTTTCTGCCATAAGGGTGGTGTCATCTGCATATCTGAGGTTATTGATGTTTCTCTCAGCAATCTTGATTCCAGCTTGTGCTTCCTCCAGCCCAGCATTTCTCATGATGTACTCTGCATAGAAGTTAAATAAGCAGGATGATAATATACAACCTTGACGGACTCCTTTTCCTATTTGGAACCAGTCTGTTGTTCCATGTCCAGTTCTAACTGTTGCTTCCTGACCTGCATATATATATATGTGTGTGTGTGTGTATATATATACACACATATACATATATGTATATGTATAATTTATTTATCTGGCTGTGCCAGGTCTTGGTTGTGGCATGCTGGATCTTCATTCTTCATTGTAGCTTCAATCTTCAGGATCATTAGTTGCGACATGTGGGATAATTTTCTTTTAAGTTGCAGCATGAGAACTCTTGCTGTGACATGTGGAATCTAGTTCCCTAACCAGAGATCAAACCCCAGGCCCACTGCATTGGGAGCATGGATTCTTAGCCACTGGACCACCAGAGAAGTCCTGGCTCATGTGCAAGTTTTTACAACCCGTTTATTGTTCAAAGTCATTTTATGGTTCCACATTGCTTAACTGTGGGATAAATCTAGGCCTGGCCTTGCTGACTAATTGACCCACCTTTCATATTCATTATACCTTTGTGTCTTTGTTTATATTTCTTCCTCATCTTCTAACTGCTGGTTGAATATACCTTTGGAAACTAATTTAAATGTTGCTTCCTCAGTGAGAGTATTGCCAACATTGCTCCCACCCTTCTGTTTGCAGAAGGCTCCTTTGTGCCTCAGTTTCTGCTTGGGACCTCTTTGTGGCTCTTACTTTATTTTGTGAGTCTCAACCTTAAAGGCAGGGGTCATGACTTGATCACTTTTATATTCATGACTCCTAGCAGCACATAGTAGGCACTCAGATGAATATTTGTTAGATAAATAGTGCTTGTTTTTTTTTTTTTTTTAAACTGCAGGATAACCAGGTTGGGAAAGTTCACTTTAAGATCAGCAAAATGTATAGCCAGCTAAAAATATCTTCCAAATAATTGTTTGAATAAGAACTCTGGGTTTTTCTAATTTGGATGCTTAATACAATGTATTTGGCCACTGGGAGCTATAATTAGTTTCATGTCCTAGTGAGTAATTAAGAACCCTGAAGAGCAGATTCTAATTGGAACTCTGGGACCTCATAAAGTTCTCAAATGCCTTTAACTTGGACTGTGTTAAGGATCTGGAATAATGTAGACTATATAGGTCTGTTTACTCCCTTTGGTTTTATATTATGGTTTGTTAAGTGTTCACTTCTTCATAAAATGGTAATTTACTTGAAACATGGCTTGTAGATTGCCACTTATAATGTACATTCCTGGAACATGGTACAGCCTCCATAAACAATAGCTCTTATTATCCATCTCCTACCCCTCATAGTGGAGAAGGCAATGGCACCCCACTCCAGTACTCTTGCCTGGAAAGTCCCATGGATGGAGGAGCCTGACGGGCTGCAGTCCATGGGGTCACGAAGAGCCGGACGCAACTGAGTGACTTCCCTTTCACTTTTCACTTTCATGCATTGGAGAAGGTAATGGCAACCCACTCCAGTGTTCTTGCCTGGAGAATCCCAGGGATGGAGAGCCTGGTGGGCTGCCGTCTATGGGGTCACACAGAGTCAGACACAACTGAAGTGACTTATTAGCAGCAGCAGCAGTCCCTCATAGTACTTGATGCTTTAGCCCAAAATCAGCGTTCAGTAAATGCTTCTGAATAAAAGAATGCATAGAATGGGCTGCTATACTCTGTGCATTATTCCTTCTGATGCCCAGATAGTCGTGGCTGTGTCAACAGGAAATAGTTAATCAGTCTTCTCAGCTGGTTGTAGTCAAGATGTGTGAAGGTGCAACAGAAGTATCATTGTTAATGCCTTCCAATACTGGGGCAGATTTATTACTTGTGCTCTTTGACCTGGAAGTTGTTTCCCTCCTCACCTGTGGAAGATGGTCTTAAATAAGCCCTGTTTTTTTTTTTGTTTTTGTTTTTTGAAGTGCAAAACACAGGGAGAAGCCTTTCCAGGTCCCTGGGATATGAAGCTCCTGTTCCAGCAGGTGGACTCACTAGCCCTGTGGAGCTAAGTGCACTTGGACCTTTTAACAACTGACAATGGCTGATAAAGATCAAAGACTTAGAGGGGTTTAGGATAAAATGGTGAGCAAAAGAAATGCTGATATAGCCTTATTTTTACTCAGAGTCAGTAATGAAATGAGCATGGATTCTACAAAGGAAAAACGCAGTGATATGGAGGTGTGAAGCAAGCTGCTGCTGCTGCTAAGTCGCTTCAGTCATGTCCAACTCTGTGCGACGCAATGGACTGCAGCCCACCAGGATCCTCCATCCATGAAATTCTCCAGGAAAGAGCACTGGAGTGGGTTGACATTGCCTTCTCCAATGCATGAAAGTGAAAAGTGAAAGTGAAGTCGCTCAGTTGTGTCTGACTCTTAGCGACCCCATGGAGTGTAGCCCACCAGGCTCCTCCATCTCTGGGATTTTCCAGGGAAGAAACAAGAAGCTTACTTTGAGGAGGTGCTTCAAGATGCATCTCTAAGGAAGTGACATTTGGTTGAATCTGAAGTCTAAATGAAAGTTAACTAGGCAGAGAAAACGAGTGGAAAGGCCATGCAAAGACCCAGTGGGGTACAGGAACTAGGAACCTGTAATAGACAATAGAGTGGAAATAGATGAAGCCAGAGAGATAAGTAACCACGTCAGTTTCTTTGTAGGCCTTTCTGTTTATCCACAGGCAATAGGAAGGCAGTGAAGAGTGTTAGATAGAGGAATATAGATCAGATTTGCATTTTAAAAATATATGAACAATCATACCTGTCAGAATGGCTATCGTAGAAAGACCCCTACAAATGACAAATGTTGGCAAGGGTATGGAGAAAAGGGAACCCTAGTATACTGTTGGTAGGAATGTAAATTGGTGCAGCCACTGTGGGAAATAGTATGGAAGTTCCTCAAAAATCTAAAAAAGGAACTACCAGCAGTTCTACCCTTGGGTTATAGCTGAAGAAAACAAAAACAGTAATTCAAATAAAGGCTTGCACCCCAGTGTTCATAGCAGCATTATTTATAATAGCCAAGATATGGAAGCAACCTAAGTGTCCATCAACAGATAAATGAATAAAAAAGATACATATGTTGGTATATATAAATGAAAACAAACAAACCATATATGTATGCAGAATGGAGAACAAACTAGAGCAGGCCAAGATTAGTTGCTGTAAGAGACAAGTTAGACGGTAATTGCAGTGAGACTCACGTCCATCGAGTCAGTGATGCCATCCAGCCATCTCATCCTCTGTCGTCCCCTTCTCCTCCTGCCCCCAATCCCTCCCAGCATCAGAGTCTTTTCCAATGAGTCAACTCTTCGCATGAGGTGGCCAAAGTACTGGAGTTTCAGCTTTAGCATCATTCCTTCCAAAGAAATCCCAGGGCTGATCTCCTTCAGAATGGATTGGTTGGATCTCCTTGCAGTCCAAGGGCCTCTCAAGAGTCTTCTCCAACACCATATTCAAAAGCATCAATTCTTCAGCACTCAGCCTTCTTTACAGTCCAACTCTCACATCCATACATGACCACAGGAAAAACCATAGCCTTGACTAGATGGACCTTAGTCGGCAAAGTAATGTCTCTGCTTTTGAATATGCTATCTAGGTTGGTCATAACTTTTCTTCCAAGGAGTAAGCGTCTTTTAATTTCATGGCTGCAGTCACCATCTGCAGTGATTTTGGAGCCCCCAAAAATAAAGTCTGACACTGTTTCCACTGTTTCCCCATCTATTTCCCATGAAGTGATGGGACCAGATGCCATGATCTTCGTTTTCTGAATGTTGAGCTTTAAGCCAACTTTTTCACTCTCCTCTTTCACTTTCATCAAGAGGCTTTTTAGTTCCTCTTCACTTTCTGCCATAAGGGTGGTGTCATCTGCATATCTGAGGTTACTGATATTTCTCCAGCAATCTTGATTCCAGCTTGTGTTTCTTCCAGCCCAGCGTTTCTCGTGATGTACTCTGCATAGAAGTTAAATAAGCAGGGTGACAATATACAGCCTTGATGGACTCCTTTTCCTATTTGGAACCAGTCTGTTGTTCCATGTCCAGTTCTAACTGTTGCTTCCTGACCTGCATACAGATTTCTCAAGAGGCAGGTCAGGTGGTCTGGTATTCCCATCTCTTGAAGAATTTTCCACAGTTTATTGTGATCCACACAGTCAAAGGCTTTGGCATAGTCAATGAAGCAGAAAGAGATGTTTTTCTGGAACTCTCTTGCTTTTTTGATGATCCAGTGGATGTTGGCAATTTGATCTCTGGTTCCTCTGCCTTTTCTAAAACCAGCTTGAACATCGGGGAGTTCACGGTTCACGTATTGCTGAAGCCTGGCTTGGAGAACTTTGAGCATTACTTTACCAGCATGTGAGATGAGTGCAATTGTGTGGTAGTTTGAGCATTCTTTGGCATTGCCTTTCTTTGGGATTGGAATGAAACTTTTCCAGTCCTGTGGCCACTGCTGAGCTTTCCAAATTTGCTGGCATACTGAGTGCAGCACTTTCACAGCATCATCTTTCAGGATTTGAAACATCTCAACTGGAATTCCATCACCTCCACTAGCTTTGTTTGTAGTGATGCTTTCTAAGGCCCACTTGACTTCACATTCTAAGATGTCTGGCTCTAGATTAGTGATCACACCATCATGATTATCTGGGCCGTGAAGATCTTTTTTGTATGGTTCTTCCATGTATTCTTGCCACCTCTTCTTAATATCTTCTGCTTCTGTTAGGTCCATACCATTTCTGTCCTTTACTGAGCCCATCTTTGCATGAAATGTTCCCTTGGTATCTCTAACTTTCTTGAAGAGATCTCTAGTCCTTCCCATTCTGTTGTTTTACTCTATTTCTTTGCATTGATCACTGAAGAAGGCTTTCCTGTGTCTTCTTGCTATTCTCTGGAACTCTGCATTCAGATGCTTATATCTTTCCTTTTCTCCTTTGCTTTCTGAGTGAACTCCGGGAGTTGGTGATGGACAGGGAGGTCTGGAGTGCTGCGATTCATGGGGTCGCAAAGAGTCGGACACGACTGAGTGAGTGAACTGAACTGATGAAAGAGACAGGTAGGCAGTAGTAAAGTTGGAGAGAAGTGGGTGCATCTGTGAGACAATAAAGATTCAAAAAACTCAATAAGATTGGGTGACAGGTTAGATATGGATTATGGGGAACAAGCTTCCCCTAGATTTCAGGCTTATATAACTGGATGGATATGGTGGACATCACTGAGTTGGGGAACAGAGAAAAGTCAGATCCTGAGGTCTCTTCTGCTCATACTCTGTTGAGCTGACCTTGTGACATCTACATGGATATGTTAAGTAGGTAATGACTTGCAACTCTGGCACTTGGAATAGATTTTTGAGTAGGAGATGATGGAGTAAAGATTGAGAACAGGAAGTAGGTTAACTCCAATGGTTGAGCTGGAGTCAAAGAGTGAGTTAGAGAAAAGCACAAGAAGGTAATATCATAGAAGGCAAAGGATGGGGGTATTTCAAGATGGAGGGGAGTAGAACAAATGTGACATGTTCCTGAGCAGTAGAAATGGGATGATACTGGAAAAATAGTATCATCAATGGATTTAGCAGCCTGAAATTATTGTTGAACTTAGAAAGACTTATTTTGGTGCAGAGAGAGGGTGGCAAACAGCTTGGTTTGGGTTTTGGAGTGGATAAAAGATAAGGAAATACAGATAGTGATCATAGACAACTCTTTTCAGATAATAAATATGTAATACTTTATCATAAAGTGCTTCCAATAGTAATAAAATACAGATAAGTTACACGTGTTTTATTCCTCCAGTTAAGTTATTTGAGAGCTTCTCTACAAATGTTTGTGCTTATAAAAGTTACATAGGCATTCTTATATTGCCCATGTACAAATATTAAATTTGAGTGGATGCCAAAGCATTGGCAAACATATACGTGCCAGAGTTTAGAAGTAGTTGTACTTAGTCACTCAGTTGTATCTGACTCTTTGTGACCCCATGGACTGTGACCCCATGCAACCCCTGCCAAGTTCTCCTTAGAAGTAGTTACCGCTTTCCTAGTAATCACTTTACAATCTTATTTCAGAAAAGGAATTTGATACCTCAGTGTCACTGGTCCTCTTCATATTTAGTCAGTATTTTTGTTTTAAAGTGTGGGATGCCACTGCTGCTGCTGCTGCGTCGCTTCAGTAGTGTCTGACTCTGTGACCCCATAGATGGCAGCCCACCAGGCTCCACCGACCCTGGGATTCTCCAGGCAAGAGTACTGGAGTGGGGTGCCATTGCTTTCTCTGGGGATGCCACTAGTAAAGGCATTTTCATTTTCTTAGGGTCAAGCATGAAGGCATAATTTTTCTATAAATTTAAGATTATTTTGAAGTTAAAGCAAACAAAAGCAGGTGAGACAATAGAAATAGATGTTTCCTATGTGTAAAATGCACTTTGATCTTTGGGAAGCATTTTTGGACTTCTGCCTTCTCTAAGGCAGAAGGTAGCCCTGAGGCAGCCTTTTCAGGGGTGGCCTTCTCAGGGGCGGTCCTGATTTGATACCCCTCGTCCAAGGTAAGGAGCAGCAGCTGCACTTTGCTGGAGCAGCCGTGAAGAGACACCCCTCACCCAAGGTAAGAGAAACCCAAGTAAGATGGTAGGTGTTGCAAGAGGGCATCAGAAGGCAGACACACTGAAACCATAATCACAGAAAACTAGCCAATCTGATCACACTAGGACCACAGCCTTGTCTAACTCAATGAAACTAAGCCATGCCGTGTGGGGCCACACAAGACAGACGAGTCATGGTGGAGAGGTCTGACAGAATGTGGTCCACTGGAGAAGGGAATGGCAAACCACTTCAGTATTCTTGCCTTGAGAACCCCATGAACAGTATGAAAAGGCAAAATGATAGGATACTGAAAGAACGCCCCAGGTTGGTAAGTGCCCAATATGCTGCTGGAGATCAGTGGAGAAATAACTCCAGAAAGAAGGGATGGAGCCAAAGCAAAAACAATACCCAGTTGTGGATGTGACTGGTGATAGAAGCAAGGTCCGATGCTGTAAAGACCAATATTGCATAGGAACCTGGAATGTCAGGTCCATGAATCAAGGCAAATTGGAAGTGGTCAAACAGGAGATGGCAAGAGTGAATGTCGACATTCTACGAATCAGCGAACTAAAATGGACTGGAATGGGTGAATTTAACTCAGATGACGAATATATCTACTACTGTGGGCAAGAATCCCTTAGAAGAAATGGAGTAGCCATCATGGTGAACAAAACAGTCCAAAAAGCAGTACTTGGATGCAATCTCAAAAATGACAGAATGATCTCTGTTCATTTCCAAGGCAAACCATTCAATATCACAGTAATCCAAGTTTATGCCCCAACCAGTAATGCTGAAGAAGCTGAAGTTGAATGGTTCTATGAAGACCTACAAGACCTTTTAGAACTAACACCCAAAATAGATGTCCTTTTCATTATAGGAGACTGGAGTGCAAAAGTAGGAAGTCAAGAAACACCTGGTGTAACAGGCAAATTTGGCCTTGGAATACAGAATGAAGCAGGCCAAAGACTAATAGAGTTTTGCGAAGAGTATGCACTGGTCATAGCAGAAACCCTCTTCCAACGACACAAGAGTAGATTCTACACATGGACATCACCATATGGTCAACACTGATTTCAGATTGATTATATTCTTTGCAGCCAAAGACGGAGAAGCTCTATACAGTCAGCAAGACCACGAGCTGACTATGGCTCAGATCATGAACTCGTATTGCCAAATTTAGACTTAAATTGAAGAAAGTAGGGAAAACCACTAGACCATTCAGGTATGACCTCAATCAAATCCCTTATGATTATACAGTGGAGGTGACAAATAGATTTAAGGGACTATATCTGATAGACAGAGTGCCTGATGAACTATGGACAGAGGTTCGTGACATTGTACAGGAGACATGGATAAAGACCATCCCCAAGAAAAAGTAATGCAAAAAGCAAAATGGCTGTCTGAGGAGGCCTTACAAATAGCTGTGAAAAGAAGAGAAGCAAAAAGCAAAGGAGAAAAGGAAAGATATAAGCATCTGAATGCAGAGTTCCAAAGAATAGCACGGAGAGATAAGAAAGCCTTCCTCAGTGATCAATGCAAAGAAATAGAGGAAAAGAACAGAATGGGAAAGACTAGAGATCTCTTCAAGAAAGTTAGAGATACCAAAGGAACATTTCATGCAAAGATGGGCTCAGTAAAGGACAGAAATGGTATGGACCTAACAGAAGCAGAAGATATTAAGAAGAGGTGGCAAGAATACACAGAAGAACTGTATAAAAAAGATCTTCACAACCCAGATAATCACGATGGTATGATCACTCACGTAGAGCCAGACATCCTGGAATGTGAAGTCAAGTGGGCCTTAGAAAGCATCACTAGGAACAAAGCTAGTGGAGGTGATGGAATTCCAGTTGAGCTATTTCAAATCCTGAAAGATGATGCTGTGAAAGT
>SJYQ01096261.1:289828-362861 GCA_006410935.1 Redunca redunca
GGAATTCTTTCTCAGGTAGATTCCCTATCTCTTCCTCTTTTGTTTGGTTTGATGGGCTCTTCTCCTGTTCCTTTACCTGCTGAGTATTCCTCTGTCTCTTCATCTTGGTTATATTGCTGCGTTTGGAGTGGCCTTTCTATATTCTGGGAATTTGTGGAGTTCTCTTTATTGTGGAGCTTCCTCACTGTGGGTAGGGTTGTATCAGTGGCTTGTCAAGATTTCCTGGTTAGGGAGGCTTGTGTTGGGGTTCTGGTGGGTGGAGCTGGGTTTCTTCTCTCTGGAGCGCACTGTTTTTGAAGGCAATGATCTGCTTTTCTGGGTGCTTGATGTCCTCTGCCAGCATTCAGAAGTTGTTTTGTGAAGTTTGCTCGGCGTTGAAATGTTTTTTTGAGGAATTTGTGAGGGAGAAAGTGATCTCCCCATCCTATTCCTCCACCATCTTCTCTCTTCCCCCCCTTCGAAGAGTAGTAAATGGATGGGAGGAGGTGGGGGGCTTCCAGGCTCCTGGCAAAGTCCTACTTCTTTATCTGGTTCTCGTCACACAAGTGGGTCTACACTGGAACTCACTAGACTGCAGTCAGCATTACAGTGATGGCGAGGAAGATGTTGAAGTTCAGGCAGAGAGCACGGGTCCTGTGCTCAGGGCCTCTGGGGCCCTTCAAAGCCTTGGTAGGCCGCAACCTGAACCAGGGCCCCAGCAGACTGAGGTGAAGTGATACTTGGTGGAGCGCCACAGGAAGGGAGGTGGAAAAGTCTCTCAGACTGCCAGAAAGCCCTATCACGATCTCTTTTGTGAGCAGAATTCCGAGCTCAGGCTTTGAGACCTAGGATCCTGAGAGGCAGTCGCTGCCTACAAAAGCTGGATGTACTGCCGAACTGATGCTTTTGAACTGTGGTGTTGGAGAAGACTCTTGAGAGTTCCTGGACTGCAAGGAGATCCAACCAGTCCATTCTGAAGGAGATCAGCCCTGGGATTTCTTTGGAAGGAATGATGCTAAAGCTGAAACTCCAGTACTTTGTCCACCTCATGCGAAGAGTTGACTCATTGGAAAAGACTCTGATGCTGGGAGGGATTGGGGGCAGGAGGAGAAGGGGACGACAGAGGATGAGATGGCTGGATGGCATCACTGACTCGATGGACGTGAGTCTGAGTGAACTCCAGGAGTTGGTGATGGACAGGGAGGCCTGGTGTGCTGCGATTCATGGGGTCGCAAAGAGTCGGGAACGACTGAGCGACTGAACTGAACTGAACTGAAGGAAGATCTTTGTTTTCAATGTGATAGAAGAGAAACGGAAACAAAGAGGTTTTAAATTTTACCACATATGATAGAAAAAGGTAGTCATATAAAAAGTGTATCTTTTAACTCTAAGAACAGGTGAAGGTCCCCAAACTTCCAGTAGAAGCTGCTCTTGTTACTTCATACAACTGTATCTCAGTGACTAAATTGGATGAAGAGCAATGAATTGTGATTTAAAAGAGCAGAATGAAGCATAAAGATTTTTCCTCCTTTAAAATTAAGAAATATGACATCAAATAGCATTCTCTGGTTTCCATAAAAATATAATGGGAAAGTTGTATTAGACCCACAGCTTTTACTAGTGAATGCTATGCTCATGAAAACATGTAATTATCCCTGTGCTCTTGTTATGAACCAATTGCAGTAGCTTGGGTGGATGAAGGGGCATTAATAGAATCCTGTTTGGCAAAAATGACTCTCCTAGTACTACATACGGAGAAGGCAATGGCACCCCACTCCAGTACTCTTGCTTGGAAAATCCTATGGATGGAGGAGCCTGGTAAGCTGCAGTCCATGGGGTCGCTAAGAGTCAGGCACAACTGAGCGACTTCACTTTCACTTTTCACTTTCACGCATTGGAGAAGGAAATGGCAACCCACTCCAATGTTCCTGCCTGGAGAACTCCAGGGACGGGGGAGCCTGGTGGGCTGCCGTCTCTGGGGTCACACAGAGTCGCACACGACTGAAGTGACTTAGCAGCAGCAAGTAGTACTACATAATCCTGTTCAGCAAAAATGACTCCCCAGTAGTATATAGGCTTCCCTGGTGGCTCAGACTGTAAAGAATCTGCCTGCAATGCAGGAGACCCAGGTTCAATTCCTAGGTTGGGAAGATCCTCTGGAGAAGGGAATGGCAACCCACTCCAGTATTCTTGCCTGGGAAATTCCGCAGACAGAGGAGCCTGGTGGGCTACAGTCCATGGAATTGCAAACAGTCAGGCACAACTGAGCAACTAACACCTGAGTACTATATAAAGGATATAGAAAGAAGCAAGGACCATGCGTAAAGACTGAAAGAAAAATAAAACTCATCCTTCTTTCACTGAGTCCAGATTTCTTAGAACTTAATAACTGGATTTTTGTGGAGCTTAGTATTCAAAGGAAATTTTATGAATTAAGTATTGTAACAAATGTTTTAGGCCAGAAGTCAGAACTGCTGAACTAGAGAAAGGGTTCTACTGCCCATAGGATTGTGTGATCATGGGCTTGTCAGGATCCATTGTGTGTCTTTCTTCCTTGTCTGTGAAGTGGGCTCGGAGATGTCCTCCAGAAAGCATTTTTATTTTCTTCTGTTGGGAGCTTGGGACTGTTGGGATCACCATGCATTTTGTCTGAGATTACTAAACAATCTCATTTTGTCTGAGATAACTAAATAATTTTTACTCATTGTTACTCTTTTTAGTCCCTTTCCTTTTTAAACTCTTGATACATACATCCCCAGTGTCCTGCAAGAATGCTACCTAAAAAGTCTTATGTAGCATCAAGTTATTTGTACCTTTAGAGTATCTCACCCCCCTTATTTATGGAAGCAGAAATCACTGGCGTTGTGGAATGCTTAGTCTATGTCAGGCATTCAATTGAGCGTTTTACGCATATTGTGTCAATGACAATAACAACTTTATGTGTGTATGTGCTCAGTTGTGTCCGACTTTTTGCGACCCCTTGGATCATAGCCTGCCAGGATCCTCTGTCCGTGGAATTTTCCAGGCAAGAATACTGGACTGGGTTGCCATTTTCTTCTCCAACTTTATGAGGAAGTTTATGAGGAAGGTAATATTTTTATTCTTATTTTATGAGTGAGGATACAGGGGTCTAATGAGATTAATGATTTGCCAATGTTACACATGTGATAAATGCTTGAACTGGGATTTTGAAAGATATACCAAAAAAAAAAAATCCATGCACATGATTAATTCCAAATTTACAAAAGGATATATGTAGTGGCTAGCAAGTCTTGTTTCTGTTCCTATTTTCCTATCTCCTAGACATGACAATGTCCCTCCCAAAAGACAAGCACTATTACTAAACTATTACTAGTTTCTTATGCGTTTTTCTAGAGATTGTGTAGGACATACAGAATCTAATATATATATTTTATGTATTCAGATATTTAAATATTTTTAGATAATCACTTCCCCCACAAATGCACTGTTACACTAAATGCACTGTTTAATGCTTTGCTGTATAATGTCAGCCCTTCATATGTTCAGGTTCTCATCCAGAGATACATAGCATCAACTCTGGGACTTGAGCACCTCTAGAGTTTGGTACCTTTGAGAGTCCTGGGACCAATACCTGTGGATACTGAAGGATGACTCTTGGACATCCTTCTATACCAGTACATAAAGATTTGCCTCATTTTCTCACTTTCCCACAATTTTCCATTGCAGAGATGGGCCAGACTTTATTTAACCATTCCCTATGAATGAGCATGTAAATTATTTCATCTGTTTTGCTATTACAAACAGCATGGTGCTGGGATGTGAACTCAGATAAGCTGACTCCTGATCCTTACTTCTTTGCCAGCCTTTTCATTTGCTTTCTAGTAATGAGTTTCCTCTATTCTGCAAATGATGATGAAAGACATGTTACCGAAGGGGAATGATATTACCAGCACTCTGTTGTTGAAAAAGCACTCTGGTAGTTGCAGGGAGTCTAGATGGAGAGGAATTTGGAAGTAAGAGGATTCTTTTTTCAATAGTTAACACTACTTTCCCCTTCCCTGTTTATCATGTGGACAATGTGATCTCATAATCCTTCCATCTCCAGGCACCTCCATCCTCCTTCCACTCCAGCCACCAGCATGGCCTCACCTGGAATCTTCGCAGCTCTGACCACAAGCTCCCCCTTGCCTCATTCCCAGGCATCAATTTTCAAGGGACTAGGCCTTACTCTGTTCTCCTTTGTCTGGATTTAATAGAAAAAAATACAACTAGCAAAACCAGAAAGTAACATTTCTTGAATTCTTACTCCATGCCTGGCACTTATCATTTATTACATCATTCAGTCTTCTGAGGAATTATTAGTTTAATTGTAAAAGTGAGAAATTGAGCCTTAGAAAACTTAAGTAAATTGTCCAAGGGTTTTTAGATAGTAAGAAGCAGAGTTCAGATGCAAACCCAGATCTTCTTGGTTCCTGAACCTGCACTCTCAGCCCTCAGAAGATGCTCCCTATGGTTTTTCAGAGGAACGGATGCCCTTCAAGCCCCTGTACTGGGTTAGGGTGAGAGTTGTGAGAGTTAGAGTTAAGGCTGGAGTTAGGGATCATCTTAGAATCATTCCTCTGTCTCTGATGCCCAGGCTGGATGTGGCCTGCCCCAGGCTGTTTTGGGATTGCTGGTGCCTGGGTAGGGGTGAGGGAAGTAGGGGAGTGGGGACTGGCACAAAGCTCAGCCCTGTCCAATTACTTTATATTCGTATTGTCAGTTTCATGTTTAAGGATAGGCCTTTATCAGCCACTCTCTCTGTTTTGAAACTCCCTCCCTCTTTTTTCTTCTTGTTCTGATTTGTTTCTTCCAACCTTTATGCAGACATTTATTTGAGCTTTTTTGTGTGTGTCTAGCACTTTGCTGTCAGAGATACCAAGGACGAAGAGCATTACTGCTAAGCACTTATATTAGCTTTCTATGGTATTACCACGGTCTTGGTGGCTTAAAACAAGACATGCTGATTCTCTTACATTTCTGGAAGTCAGAAGTCTGAAATCAGTTCCCGCGGGCCAAAATTAAGGTGTCAACAAAGCCCTGCTTCCTCTGGAAGTTCTAAGGGAGAATCTGTTTCCTTGTATTTTTCAGTTTCTAGAGCTACATTTCTTGCATCCTCGATTCCTGGGCCTTTCCTGCATCTTCAAAGCCAGCATCTCGCTCCAGGGATCACATTGCCTTCTGCTTCTTTGTCAAATCTCCCCCTCCCTCTGTCCACTAAGGATACTTGTAATTGCATTTAGGACCCACCGTGGTCATCCAGAATAACCTTCCCATACCAAGATCCATAATGTAGCCACATCTGCAAAATACTATATAAGAGCATTCACAGGTTCTAGAGAATAGGAACTGGATACTTTTGGTGGCCATTATTCAGCCTACCACATTGCGATTGGCAAACGCTTGCAAACAATGCTAAAGAGCAATTTATTTAGCTTGAGAGATCAGGTCAGAAAAGTCACCTGAGGAAGTGGCTAACCCTTTAGCTGAATTCTTAAATTGTAGATAGGAGTGAGCATCCATTCATTACTCTCCAGGCCTGTCTCCCTGACTTTAGTTTTCCAATTCCTTTCCTGACTCCTCTCACCTTTCTAGACTTTAAAAAATTTTTTTAAATGTTTATATTTATTTATTTGGCTCTACTGGGTCTTAGTTGGGGCTTGCAAACTCTTAGTCTGTGAGATCTAATTCCCTGACTAGGAATCAAACGTGGGCCCCCTGCTTTGGGAGTATGAGTCTTAGCCACTGGATCTCTAGGGAAGTCCCTAGACTTTTAAAATTAGCCACAAATCCCCAGGCTTCCCCTGTCTGCCCTTCACATTCCATCTTCTCTTCCCTAGATATATCAGTCTCTTGAATGGGGTTGACATTCACCTCTGCACAGATGACTCCAATGTCCATCTGCAGACCTGCCTGCCCCCAGAGTTTCAGTCCTCTGCTGATATCTGCTGTTGGAGAGTTCTGTCTGCAAATCCTGCTCCCCAGCGTCCAAACCAACATCTCCTCTACACCTCCAAACCAACATCTCCTTGGGCTCTAATGGTTCTCTCCTTTTGTCCTCATTCTCTCATTCAGAGACTTAGTACTTATTATGTATCCTCACCATTTCCTCTAGATTCAGTGCACTACCAATATGTGCAGGTCCTTAACATTTTGCTCTCTTGGTTCTTCTTTTCTCTCTCTACTCCTCTCTGCACAGGCCATTGCCTCCACCCAGATGAACCATTCAAATGGTTGGCTAAGGAAGGATTTTTCTATCTCTAAATTTTCCTCCTAACTTACCTTGCAACCACTGCTCCATTAATTTTTATGTGTGACTCTTGTTTAGAAACTTCTAGAAAAAAAATTGTAAGCTCCTTCATGTGACACTTCAAAGTTCTCCAGAGTCCAGGTCCTACATCACATTCATTTATTCATCTGTCAAATCTTTAGTACCATTTCTCACATGCTGAGACTATGCCAGGAAGTGGAGATATGATAATAAGTAAAAATAGACATTTCTACCTTTGTGGAATTTGTCATCTAATGGTAAAGACATATATGAATAAAATAATAATTATGAATATATGTGAAATTGCAACTGTTGTAAAACAATAGCTCAGACTTATATAATGTCTGTGATGTGTCTATCATCAATCTAAATATTTTACCTATGTTGTTTCATTGAATTTTCACATATTCAGAACTATTATCCCCACATTTTAGATGGGAACACAAGCAAAGAGAATTTAAGTAACTTGTCCAAATTTACACAACCAGAAAAGATGGAAGGCAGGCATCCTGGTTCTGGATTTATGCCTTTAATAACCACGATGTTGTATTTTCCTAAAGAGTAGATGCCTAGTGCTTTGAAAATCGTTAATTGGGGGTGGGGATATGTATGAGGGGGAGTTGTAAGAAGAATTTGAGCTCACTGGGAAAGGCTTCTTAAGGAAGAATAGCTAAACTGAAATAGAAGAAATCAGTTGGGATTAATTCAGCAAGAGGAAAGGAAAGGTATTCCATGCAGAGCAGGAGAAAGGCCCAGGTAGGGAGAGCAGGGTGCTTACAGAGTCTGAAATGGGACTAGTGCGGCGAACCAGTGTGGTGGAGCAGAGAGAGATGGGGAAGGAGGAACAGAGCGTGGGGTCTGGCTGAGGTGGGATTAAGCTGGGAGGCAGGTAGATGCCAGCCCCACTGTAGACCATGTTTTAATGGCTTTCTTGACTCTAAAAGCAGTGGGAAACCATTGAGGTCTTAATGGTTTCCCAGAAAGTAAAAGCGATGTGACAAAGGTTTCTGGATAGCACCCTAAATTGATGTGGTCTCATTCTCTAGAAGAACAACTCTGGAAAGGGACTTGATTCAGGAATAAGATCATGGACTTTGTTTTGGCTATGTTGACTTTGAAGTGCTTTGTGAAAAATACTAATGAGATATCAAGGCCAATGTCAGATGTTGGAACCTAGAGTCCATTTAGAAGACATCTGGGCTGGACCTTTAAGTTTGGGTGAGCAGATGGTACCACTTTGAAGGAAATAGAAGGGCTCAACCTTATTTCATTGATTATTTTTGACAGAGAGATAAATTTGTTGAAGAAATTCTCTCCTGCTAAAGAGCACTTTAAGACCTATTTGTGAAGTCTGTGTTAGTCTTTTGCAACAGATTTGAATGTGGGTTGACAATCAGACAGAGTGGGAGGGATTATTTTTAGATTCCTTTTCTACTTTCTACTTTTTACAACAGAATACTATTGGTAATCATTTACCCTTCAATGATAGAAACTATTTTTTTGAAATTGTCATTTGCGTGTATTAAAAAGAGATAGGGAGGGGAAAAAAACAGAAAAGAAACAAAACTCTGTGAGCAGGCTTCTTTAGACTACAATACACCCTCATTGTTTAGATCAAAATAGATTGTATTTGTTAGCTATTGCTGCATAACAAATTACCCCCCAAATTTAGGGGCTGAAAACACCAACTTACTCTCTTACAGTTTTGGGGTCAGGGATGCAGGAGCAGTTTAAGCTCAGGATCTCTCATGAAGTCTCAGTCAAGATGCTGGCCAGGGCTGCTGGCTTGACTGGAGCTGAGGGATCCACTTCCAGGGTTCAAGTTCATTCACATGTCAGCGAGCTGGTGCTTACAGTTGTGGATAGAAATCTGTGGTTCCTCCCATGAGAGCTTCTCCCAGGGCTTCTTAATATCCTCAGGGCTTCCCCCATTATAATAATCCAAGAGTGTAAGAGCCAGTGGAAGCTGTCCTTTTTATCAGTTTGAGAGGTCACATAGCATCATGAATGCTTCGTTCCAGCACATTACTAAGTTTGGTGAACCTCGAGGCACCTCTTGAAGAGAGGAATGTGTAAGAATTTGTGGACGTATTTAAAGTCACCACATCGCTGTTTAGAATCTGAGCTCTGGATGGAACCTCCCCTCTCACCCTGTGTAGGAACTAAATTCTGCTACAGCATCTCTGACAGATGGTCAGTCAGCCTCTGCTTAACACTTCCAGCTAGGAGGAGTTCACTACGTTGTGAGTCAGTGAGTTCCATTTATATCCAGTTCTGATTGTTAGAAGCTTCTTCTCCATGAGCTTGAAAACACCATTGCTGACTACTTCATTATTGAAGCTAGTTATACTGCTCTAGAATGGCAGTTTCATGTGTTGACTTTTCATTATTTTCAATCTTCTTGACTTCTCCTTCAGACAAATAGTCAGTTTCATTCAGAATTTACTCTCATGTTTTGATTCCAAGGCCTTTCTACACTTCGGTCATTTTCATGTAAAAACATTTCAATTCTGTTCATCCCTCCACAACTGAAGATCAACTAGTACCCCAAGCTGAGTGTAAAAGAAGGTAGTCTTCACTTTGTACAATAAAGCAGGATGGAAAGAAGGGCCCTGAAAGCTGAAATCATGCAAGTAATCTTAAAAATTAATGTGAAAAATTGTGATTATTCTGAGACCTTTTAAAACTTCTGTTGGGGGTGTGAGTTTGATCCCTGGTCAGGGAACTAAGACACAGTGCTGTGTGAAGCAGCCAGAAAAATAAATAAAAGTCATCTTATCTAAAAAAAAAACTTCCATTAAAACATTAAAACTTTTTTTTCAGATCTAAATACATGGGGAGAGGAAAGAAACAGTGAAACCACGGTTCATTTAGTATACTGTAATTTAAAACATTAGAAATGTAGGTAATTAAAGTGTTTTATTTCTTTGTTTAAAAAAAAAACTTGGCAAGAGTAGTTTGAACAATGCTTGTCTTTTTCATGCATAGAACTGATAATACAGAGTGAGCATCTTTTGTTTGTCTTGCAAATTGTCATCTTGCTTTTTAAATTTGGACCAGCTTCCTCCATTTTATCTTTTGAGCTCTGAATGTTATGAATATCTCTGAGATACATTTCTGAGAGTTTCTTTAATATAAGCTTTTTGCTGGTGTTTTTTCTTCTGAGGCATCTTCAATCACTATCCTCATTTGTGTCATTAAGTTTACCTCTGCTAAGCTTCTGGGGCCATAGATCTAGAATATCCTGAATGGTGGCAGTGCCAACATTCCTGATGGTAAGCTCTTTCTTCCGTAACTCCATTTATGTTAGATTCAAATCTTACTGTTTGTGCTGCCACTTTTCATTTCTTTGTTTTGCACCTTCATCGTTGTTAAGCAATTCACTCTATCAATTATTCATTTTGGAAAATGCCATGTAAGTTTATTGCTGGAAGACAAAGAGGCAATACAACTACATGAATTGTTGTCTATGTATGAACTGATGCACAGGGACCAATCACCATACACTTTGGAAGAAGTGATGTTATGTTGATCATGATCACATCTGTTATGTTATATAATGATTTCTGTAATGAAGAGCAAGAAGCCAAGTTTGTACTTTATTCAATCACTCACAGTTAATATACCAGGGTAACTGGTATTTGAACCATGTTGTTAGGGGACACATTTAAACCTCAGTACCTGAAATTTGTGTATATGAGAATTATGTAAAACAGGGACTGCCTGTATTTATGCAAATTTGACCTTAGAATCTGTTTTTATAGGCAGCTATTCCACACTGCTCATATTAACTCATGATTCTTGCTCTTATCAAGTCTTATAATCTTTATCTTGTGTATTTGATTTTCCTTAAATATTAACGTTGGATTTTACTTGCATTCCCATTAGGCTTCATCTTGTTAGTCTTAGCCTGTGGCTATCTTTTTAAAACTTGATTGTTTGATCTAAGGAACAAACCGTCCCTTTCAAATTGTTATCCTTTTTACATAGAAGCCATTAATAAGTACATGGCTGGGGCAGAGCTCAGTGATATGTCTCTAGACTCTCCAGCCCTTTGAGTAGAAGTTGACATCCAGATATGAATTTCTCCAAATCTACCTATTTTGAGCTTGTTCAACAAAGTTAACTTTCTGGTGTCATCAGAATCCTTTCTGAAATCAAAGTACACTGAGTCAGCACTTGTCTCCTGAAATACCACTCTGGTTACTATATCAAAAGTTAGCACTACTCATAATACTTCATGGAGAACTTTTACAGTTCATGGAGTGTGTTACATATCTCCATTAAAAAGATTTTGTCTTTATAGCATTAAGAGGAGATGTGGTCGATATTACTATATTTGCAAAAATGGTAAGTCAGAGGCTAAGGGATTTGCTTTGGTCACAGAGCTAGTAAATGGTAGAGTCTTGATTTTTTTGGTAAAGCTTTGACTGTGTGGATCACAATAAACTGTGGAAAATTCTGAGAGAGATGGGAATACCAGACCACCTGATCTGCCTCTTGAGAAATCTATATGCAGGTCAGGAAGCAACAGTTAGAACTGGACATGGAACAACAGACTGGTTCCAAATAGGAAAAAGTGTACATCAAGGCTGTGTATTGTCACCCTGATTATTTAACTATATGCAGAGTACATCACGAGAAACGCTGGACTGGAAGAAACACAAGCTGGAATCAAGATTGCTGGGAGAAATATCAATAACCTCAGATATGCAGATGACACCACCCTTATGGCAGAAAGTGAAGAGGAACTAAAAAGCCTCTTGATGAAAGTGAAAGAGGAGAGCTAAAAAGTTGGCTTAAAGCTCAACATTCAGAAAACGAAGATCATGGCATCCAGTCCCATCACTTCATGGGAAATAGATGGGGAAACAGTGTCAGACTTTATTTTGGGGGCTCCAAAATCACTGCAGATGGTGAATGCAGCCATTAAATTAAAAGACGCTTACTCCTTGGAAGGAAAGTTATGACCAACCTAGATAGCATATTCAAAAGCAGAGACATTACTTTGCTGACTAAGGTCCGTCTAGTCAAAGCTATGGTTTTTCCTGTGGTCATGTANAGAAGGCTGAGCACCGAAGAATTGATGCGTTTGAACTGTGGTGTTGGAGAAGACTCTTGAGAGTCCCTTGGACTGCAAGGAGATCCAACCAGTCCATTCTGAAGGAGATCAGCCCTGGGATTTCTTTGGAAGGAATGATGCTGAAGCTGAAACTCCAGTACTTTGGCCACCTCATGCGAAGAATTGATTCATTGGAAAAGACTCTGATGCTGGGAGGGATTGGGGGCAGGAGGAGAAGGGGACGACCCAGGATGAGATGGCTGGATGGCATCACGGACACGATGGACGTGAGTCTGTGTAATCCACAGATCCATTCAAACTCTGCCCATTGGCCCTGTAATATTCTTGATACTTTTTTTCTTCCTTCTGGTTCAGGAACCACTCCAGAGTCACAACTGCCTTTAACTGTCAAGTTTCTTAAGTTGCTTTCCATCTGGAACAAGTCTTAAGTCTTTCTTTGTCCTTCATGTCCCAAATAATCATCAAGAATACAGAATAGTTTTGTTTATTTTTTTAGGATTATCTTTCAGTTTTCCTGATGTTTCCTCATGCTATGCATTTTTTGGTAGGAATGATGCAGTGTTCTTCTCAGTGCATTATATCAAGAAGCATATGACATTGATTTTGTTCCATTATTCTTGATGTTAACTTTGTTCATTTTGTTAAGGCAGTATATACCAGATTTATTCACCACAAAGTTACTATTTTTCTCTGTAAACTGAATTTTGTGGGAGATACTTTGAAATTATGTAAATATCCTATTCTTCAACAAATTTTCACCCACTAGCTTTAACATTCATCTGTGATTTTTACATGAATCATTTGTTACAGTGATGGTTGCCCAACATTCATTTTCTAATTCTTTCATTCCTTCCATATGTATTTTACTGTAGGGAAGAGCACTCCATTCTTCATTCATTTATTTAGATTCATAGAATCTATTTTATTCACTGGGTTTTAATTTAATATCTTGATGCTCAAATTGGCCTATATTTGGCTAGCAAGAGCTTCTTCAAAAGGCTCCTGTTGTATCTTTAGCAGTTCCTCACTTTTGGACAGTTTTATTCCAGATTAATCTTGCACTTCCTTTGCTCCACTTCAGTGTCATTCTGGTTTTTCTAGTGGAGAATGATGTATTGAAACCAAGATCTGAGCATTAGGGGTGCTGATTAATATAGGATATCATTGTTTAAAGGCTCCTTTAGCAAATAAAGCTCGGAAATACTTACATCGACAGACACACATACATACATAGATATTTTTCTTCTTGGTCATTTAGGTGTTCCACAGATTACCAGTGTGAGCATTTGATATGATATGGATTTTGATGTTTTTGAAAAGTAACATATTGTAAGCAGAGCCTGTGTGTGTATATATGCGTACATACACCTGTGCACGTGTATATACACCTGTGTGTACATATATATCCTTCTTAGATCTATCTGCATATGTGTGTGCATACATCTACTTATTTATTGATCTACTTAAATTAAAAATCACTAGTCGACACAAATACCTCCAATTCAAATCCAGTATGGCACAGGTTGTTTTGTTGTCAGTCACTAAGTTGTTTCTGACTCTCTGCGATCCCATGGACTGCAGCATGCCAGTTTTCCCTGTCCTTCACTATCTCCCAGAATCTGCTGAAACTTATGTCCACTGAGTCAGTGAGACCATTCAAGCATCTAATCCTCTGTCACCCCTTATCTTGCCCTCAATCTTTCCCAGCATCAGTGTCTTTTCCAATGAGTCAGCTCTTCGCATCAGGTGGCCAAATATTGTAGCTTCAGCTTCAGCACCAGTCCTTCCAATGAATATTCAGGACTGATTTCCTTTAGGATTGACTGGTTTGATATCTTTGCTGTCCAAGGGACTCTCAAGTGTTTTCTCCAGCACCACAATTTGAAAGCATCAATTCTTTGGCACTTAGCCTTCATTATAGTCCAACTCTCAAATCCATACATGACTACTGGAAAAACCATAGCTTTGACTATATGGACCTTTGCTGGCAAAGTGATATCTCTGCTTTTTAATACGCTATGTTTGTCATAGCTTTTCTTAAAGGAGCAAGTGTCTATTAATTTCATGGCTGCAGTCACCATCTGCAGTGATTTTGGAGCCCAAGAAAATAAAGTCTGTCACTGTTTCCACATTTTCCCCATTTATTTGCCATGAAGTGCTAAGACTGAATGCCATGATCTTTGTTTTTGAATGCTGAGTTTTAAGCCAGCTTTTTCACTCTCCTCTTTCACCTTCATCAAGAGTCTCTTTAGTTCCTCTTCACTTTCTGCCATTAAAGTGGTATCATCTGCATATCTGAGATTGTTGCTATTTCTCCTGCAACCTTAATTCCAGCTTGTCATTCATCCAACCCAGCATTTCACATGATGTACTCTGCAAATAAGTTAAATAAGCGGAGTGACAATATACATCCTTGACATGCTTCTTCCCCAATTTTGAACCAGTCTGTTTTTCCATATCCAGTTCTAACTGTTGCTTTTTGTCCTGTTTACAGGATTCTCAGGAGGCAGGTAATGTGAGATGGGAACACTGGATCACATTACACATATTCCACAGTTTATTGTGATCAACACAGTCAAAGTCTTTAGCATAGTCAGTGAAGCAGATATTTTTTTAAATTCCCTTGCTTTTTATATGACCCAGCATATATTGGCAATTTGATCTCTTGTTCTTTTACCTTTTCTGAATCCAGCTTGTACATCTGGAATTTCTTGATTTATACTGCTGAAGCCTAGCTTGAAGGATTTTGTGCATAATCTTGCTGGCATGTGAAATGAGTGCAATTGTACGGTAATATGAACATTCTTTGTCATTGCCTTTCTTTGAGATTGGAATGAAACTGACCTTTTCCAGTCCTGTGGCCACTGCTGAGTTTACCAAATTGGCTGGCATATTGAGTGCAGCACTTTGACAGCAGCATCTTTTAGGATTTGAAATAGCTCTACTGAAGTGCCATCACCTCTACTAGCTTTGGTCATAGTAATGCTTCATAAGGGCCACTTGACTTCACACTCCAGAATGTCTGGTTCTAGGTGAATGACCACACCTGGGTCTTTATGGTTACCTGGGTCATTAAGAGCTTTTTTTTTTTTTTTTACAGTTATTCTGTGTATTCTTATCACATTTTCTTAATCTGTTCTGCTTCTATTAGGTCCTTGCCATTTTTGTCCTTTATTGTGCCTAGCTTTACATGAAAGTTTCCCTTGGTGTCTCCAATTTTCTTAAAGAGATCTGTGTGTGTGTATGTGTATGTGTGTGCACATGCACGCTCAGTCGTGTCTGACTCTTAGTGACCCCATGGGCTGTAGCCTGCCAGGCCCCTTTGTCCTGGAATTTCCCAGGCAAGAATGCTAGAGTGGGTTGCCATTTCCTACTCCAGGGGATCTTCCTGACCCAGGGATTGAACCTGCACCTCCTGCATTGGCAGGTGGATTCTTTACTAGTGCACCATCTTGGAAGCCCAAAGAGATCTCTAGTCTTTCCCATTTTATTGTATTCCTCTGTTTATTTGCATTGTTCACTTAAGAAGAGTTTGTTTTAGCCTCTCCCTTTCCCATTTCTGAAACTCTTTTCTGAGAAGCCTGGCTCTCATTATTCAAAATGTATTTACATACCTACTTACTACCCTCATGTGTAATTACTATGATTGCTATCTCTTTAGCCACAGCTCTGTCCACCTAACCTGACTTTTTGACTCTGTGCTTCTCCAGTTCCAGTTGCCTTGACCCTATTAGCCTTCTCAGTCCTGATTATCCCCTGAGCCCCAACTGCCTCCATATTCCTGGCCCTAGTAGGCCCACTAGCCTGGGCTACAATAAGGGAAGGGAAGAAAGAGGAAAGACTACAAAATATCTTATAAAGAAAAAGGCAATGGGAGAGTTGTTTTATTTATGTGTGAAAGTTTTAAATATATATATAGCATAGCATTTAATTGCTCTTACCTTGAGGCTGACCGTGGTTCACAGTCAATTTCTGGCTGTGATTCACATTTACCACCTACCAGCTATGTAATCTTGGGCAAGGAACATAATATCTCTGTGCCTCAATTTTCTCACCTGTAAAATGGGGCTAGTAACAATACCTGCCTCATAAGGTTCTGGTGAGGTTTAAGAGAGTTGATATGTGTAAAGTATATAGAATAGTGTCTTGCACACAGTAAGTACGTTTAAGTATTTTTATTATTGGGGGCCAGAAAGTTTGCATTTTTCCATAAGATATCATGGAAAACCCAAACTTTTTGGCCAATCCAAGATGTTACTTTTTTTCCCCAATTAAAAAATACTAAGTACCAACGAATCATTAGTGATGTCTTAAGTAGAGTTTAAAAAAATTACTAACGTTACTTTTTCATCTGTCAAAAAGTGCATGTTTTCTATGTACATGGGGCTTATAGGGCAGCCAAAATTGGTACTTTTCCAAGAGTTTTTCCACTGGAGTAGGAAATGGCAACCTACTCCAGTATTCTTGGTGGGAAAATCTCATGGACACAGGAACCTCTTGGGCTACAGTCCATGGGGTCACAAAGAGTCAGACATGACTGTGCAACTTAGCACACACACACAAAAATCAGGCTCTGAAATTAAAGGAAAAATCATTAAAAGTTATTGCCAATTGAAGATAAACCTTCTTAGAAATGCTAGTGTAAAACCACTGGGATGGTTTTCAAATTATACAATTTTAATTTGCATGAATCTTTTTAGGAGTCTACATCAGAAGTTGGCAATCTGTGTCCCACAGGTCAAATTCTGCTTACTATCTGATTTTATATAGCCAATGAATTGAGTATGGGTTTTACATTTTAAAAAAATTTATTTACTTTTATTGAAGTATAGTTGCACAATAGTTACAAGGTATTAGTTTATTGTGTATAGCAAAGTGATATAGTGTATATATATATGAAACTGAATATATAATATATATGAAACTGAATACATATGTATACACACTTTTTCATATTCTTTTTCATTATGGTTTATTACAGGATATTGAACATAGTCCCCTATGCTATACAGTAGGACCTTGTTGTTTATTTTATATATAGTAGTTTGTATCTTTTAACCCCAAATCCCTAATATATCCCTATCCCACCTCCTTTCCCCTTTAGTAACCATAAGTTTATTTTCTATGTCTGTGAGTCTGTTTCTGTTTCAAAAACAAGCTCATTTGTGTTGTATTTTAGATTCCACGTATAGTATTTGTCTTTCTCTTTCTGACTTGCTTCATTTGATATGATAATCTCTAGGTCCATTCATGATGCTGCAGTTGTGTTATTTCAGTCTTTATGACTGAGTAGTATTCCATTGTATATATGTACCACATCTTCATCTATTCGTCTGTAAATGGACATTTAGGTTGCTTCCATGTCCTGGCGATTGTAAATAGTGCTGCTATGAACATGGAGGTGCATGTATCTTTTCAAATTATAGTTTTGTTTGGATATATGCCTAGGAGTGGAACTTCTAGGTCATATGGTAGTTCTATTTTTAGTTTTTTAAGGTGCTTCCCCACTGTTTTCCATAGTGGCTATACCAATTTACATCCCCAACAGTGTTCTCTTCTCCACACACTCTCCAGCATTAGTTCTTTGTAGCCATTTTGATGATGGCCATTCTGACTGGTGTGAGGTGTTACCTCATTGTAGTTTTGATTTGCATTTCTCTAATAGTTAGTGATGTTGAGCATCTTTTCATGTGCCTATTGTCCACTTTGGAGAAATTTCTATTTAGATTGCCTGCCCATTTTTAAATTTTTTAATGGTTTTAAAAAGTAAGAATAGTTTATAACAAGTGAAAATTATGTAAAATGTACATTTCATTTTCTGTAAGTGAAGTTTTATTGGAACAAAGCCATACCTGTTTGTGTACATCTTGTCTATGGCTGATTTGGCTCTACAGTGATGGGGTTAACTAGTTAAAACAGAAACAATATAGTCCACAAAGTCTAAAATATTTACTGTTTGACCTATTTTAAAAAGTGTGCTGACTCCTGGTTTATACTATATTAGAGAAGCAGTGGAGGAAAGTTACCCCTCCAAGCCCTCCCCACCATTCTATGCAAAACAAAATACTCTCTCGCCCGAAGAAAACATAATGGGTGTTAGGCTGATTATGCCCAGCTCCCAGGTGGTCCAGCCTCTGGCCTATCTCCAGCCGTTTAAGAGATAACTACTCTGAACAACCCTGGAGGAGAACAGGCCCCCTTAAGACAGTAGCTTTCCACATACATGCCTATATATACTTACTCTTAGATAAGTGCTGCAGCTCAGTAATCTGACTGCTGCCCCTTCTCACCTCATTAAAGGTGATCTATTCCTGTAAAGTGCCGGTCTCATTCTCATTCTGAACCTCGCCTTCTCTAACTCCGTACCCTACAAGCAGTCGTAGAGATCTGGGAGAATCTCAGGAAAGATGGGTCAAGTCCAGGAGATACTCCTGCCTTGTCTGGTGATTCTGAACAGGCCACATATCCTGGTCTGTTTAGTCATCTGTAAAATGAGAATATTGTACCTGAAGATCTAAGTCCTTCATGCTATCCTTTGTTGATTCATAACACAAATTCCCTTGTTTCTATCTTTATAGGCTGACATTTTTTCTTAAAGGCAATGTCACTTTATCTTTCTTTTCCATTAATCATTTTGATGTGAATTGAGCTAATATGGCAATTTTCATCTCTGTCCAAAAGCTTCAGAAATCTTTGAGATCTCACATTTTTATCTGCTTTTTGTTTCCCATTAACATGCCTAAGAGTGGGTTTTGTGATGCAATATATATTACCTTATTTTGTTAGATGGCCAAACTATTTCACAATGGCCCAAAGAGGAGTTTACTCTGTTCCATAGCAACAAGCCTCTTGCCCACATTTGCCATCTGCTGTTTGAAGCCTCTGTCTTGTACAGATTCTTTTCATTAGCTGACAGTCATTACTCATCTGCTTTTGGCTTTAGTATTTCTGACATTCTCATTATTATTCATCCTAAATAGTCCCTGTTTCCAATAAGAGTGCACTTGGAGTTGTTTGCTTAACAAAAGGGATTCAGTATTCTCATTTGGAAAACAAGGGGTCGGATGAGAAGGTTCCTGCCCAATTGGCACCAGCTACAATTTTATGAAACTTGGGTTTTAATGACTTATGTATCTGCTTGACAGCCCACCTAGACTGAGGCCTGTGAAGAGGAAGGCCATGGGCCTTAATAGGCACTCTTGGTGAATGATCTGAGTCAATGATGTGAATGGCCACATAAGCCCAGGTAACATCAGGACGAGAGGGCCATTGCCCTATATAGGCGATATCAATGATATTTTATAAGTGTTCCGCATTCATTTTCCAAAATATTTTTAGAGGCTTCCTAAAGGCAAATCTCAAGGCCATGACCTACAAAGCCCCTTGTGACCTCCTCTATCTGATTTTTTTACCACTCTCTCTTCTAGTCTTTGTACTGTATTCTTACTTGTCTTCCTGGTGTTTCCAAACAGGGCAAGCATCTAATTTAAATTTAACTCGAATATACATATCCGGGTTAGATGGCATCATTGACTCGATGGACGTGAGTTTGAGTGAACTCCGGAAGTTGGTGATGGACAGGGAGGCCTGGTGTGCTGCAATTCATGGGGTCGCAAAGAGTCGGACATGACTGAGCGACTGAACTGAACTGAACTGAACATATCAGGGTCCTTGTATTGGTTGTTCCCTCTGCTTGGAATGTTCTTCTAAGAATATTTAAGTGGTTTACTGCTTTCATGCAAATCTGTACTCAAACATCATATTTCAGAGCACATCTCATCACACATCATACTTTGTCCACTTACTTTGCTTTATTTTTCACCATAGCACTCAGTTACACACACACACTATTCTTATCAAAAAAATTGTTATCATATGTTACCTAGTAACTTGCATTAAAAAAAAAAATCTTAAGATTGTATTGAGAATAATTCAGTAAGTATATCTTCACTGATAATTTTAATTGCTGCAGTTTAGTCATATTTAACCAATCCCTTATTTGACTGGCTTTGGAATTATTTGCAGTTTTTAATTATTGCAAATGTTTGATAAATATATTTTGGGGTAAGGCGAGTAAGAGGTTTGAAGAGAGGGAGATTTTAAATTATCATGGTGGAGGGCTCGAACATGAGTTGACTAGAGAAATACTCTTCATGGTTTTGTTTACTAATATGCCCCCAAATGAATTAAAAAAAAAACCTATATGCTTTTGCATTTTTAAAAGTTGATACATATAGTTTTTATTAAATTTTGAAACATATAAAGCTTAAAATTTTTAGCAAGTTATAGATATATACATGTTAAAATTAAGCTATGCTATTACTTTTAAAAATATGTCTGATGGAATCAAAACATAGTGATTTGATATCTACCTTAATCTCTTTCTCTAAAAATCATGAATTAGCTCCTTATTAATAACCTGAAATGCTATATAGACCCTTTTTCTTCTAGAATTACTAATTCTCCTTTCCTTTCAGTTTGTGCTAATACAGTATAGTTTTACACGTTTAAGTCTTTTATTGATCAACCATTGCAATAAAATTTCTGTGCATAAATTTAAATATTTTAAATTTCTTGGGACTGTAAGGAAAATTTTAAAAGTATATCACACATTTTGAAAAGTAATTTGTTAAATGTAAAAGTACAAAAAGGCTGTTTTTTTCTTCCAACTACATAATGTATCTATGGATGAGTGTTACTTGTTGGTAGAATTAAACAGAAGCAGCATCAATGTTTTTCTTATTTTTTCATTTTTATATATGTAAGTGCTAAGAAACATTTTCACATAAATCAAGAAGATGGGAATGGGATGGGTTTTGTTGTACCAAAAGCCCTCAATTCTTTGAACTCCTTTTGAGTTATTCTATTAAAAAACTGTGTATTAATCTATTACCAAAAAATACTTCTAATAATCTATCAGTGGATAAGCATTGAGGCCTTCAGTCAGTTTTATTGACAGTAAAGACAGGGCTAGAGAAATGTCATAGGGAGCAAGGTGCAGACATTGGTTGGAGCACCTTCAAGCTTGATAACTATGCATATTCCATCTCCTGTGTGGCGTGCTTGCCCCAGTGCTGCTTCACTCCCCAGGTGCAGCCCAGAGAAGTAGGGCTGGTTGTAGTCAGGGTTAAAAATTTACTATATGTGTGTCAACTAAAAGATATAAGAAATATAAAATAATAGCTGGTAGAATCCAAATTGGACAATGAAAATGGCAAAAGGAGACAGTTGATGGACTGGGGGAAAGTAGAGAAGAGAAAGGAAGGGAAGGCTTTTTAAGGTGGATGATTGTTTGGAATAGCTGAAATGGCAGACAGGAAAAAGAGGAAATGGTGGTCAGTTGTGTGATTCTGTGGTTTTAGAGGTAGGGCATTTATAGGTTATGAAAGTGCCCGAGCTGTAGCCATGATGTGAAGGACATAAACTTCATGTGTTCATAAACAGATCACTGGAAATGAGTTCATGGAAATAAATCCTATGATCTTGAAAGGACTGTCCATGTTGATATGATAAGGAGTGAAGGCAGGGCTTGCAGTGGACAGAAAGAGTGTGGGGCAGGCATTAACAGATGGGAACAATGAGAGAAGGGCTAGTAAAGCAGAAGAACAAGGAGAGGAAGAATGCTTTGAAAGCCAAAAGGAGCAGGTCTTAAAGGAGCTTTGTAGGTTTGCAAAAAGCTGCAGGAAACTTGGTTTAGAAATGGCCATCGTGGGTATGGACACTCATTGCCTGACCCTGATATATGAATACTTGCCATTTGAGAAGTGTAGGGGAGGCCATGTCCTCAGAGAAGAGCCCCAGTTATCAGGAGGGAGAAACTCAGAGGAGATGTTGAAGACACAGGGAATTTGCTATTTATGGATGGGCAGTAACAAGAGGATTGGAGAAGGAAATGGCAACCCACTCCAGTGTTCTTGCCTGGAGAATCCCAGGGACAGGGGAGCCTCATGGGCGGCCGTCTAGGGGGTGGCACAGAGTCGGACATGACTGAAGCAACTTAGCAGCAGCAGCAGTAACAAGAGGTCATAATGGAGTGGAGAGTGGTGGGAGCAGGTCAGGAACAAGGTACCAGAACAGAGCTTTATGAAGATAATGGTATAGATCGGGATCCCTGCTGTGTATTTGAGAAGTAGGTGAATTCAAGTTTTCATGTTGACTGAAGGAAACAGAAAAGAAGGCAGGTGGATTTATTCTGATTGTCTCTGAGGAGTAGGGCCCTTGCATAACTATTTAACATCAGCTATAAGTTCACTGAAGGTGTGTCTTGCTTGGTTGAAGTAATTGAGGCTTATATACTGCACACATGCTGAATTATTATTTTAACATATTTTTGCTTTTTATTGTCAGTATATCATTGGGATTATTTTTGCATCTGTCATCATTCGGTTACTAAGTCATGTCTGACTCTTTGCAACCCCATGGACTGCAGCATGCCAGGCTTCCCTGTCTTTCACTGTCTCCCGGAGTTTGCTCAGATTCATGTCCACTGAATTGATGATGCTATCTAACCATCTCATCCTCTGCCACCCCCTTCTTCTGCCTTCACTCTTTCTTAGCATCAGGGTCTTTTCCAATGAGTCAGCACTTTGCATCAGGTGGCCAAAGTATAGATGCTTCAACTTTAGTCCTTCCAATGAATAATCAGGATTGATTTCCTTTAGGATTGACTGGTTTGATCTCCTTACTGTCCAAGGGACTCTCAAGAGTCTTCTCTAACACCACAATTTGAAAGCATCAATTCTTTGGCACTAGGCCATCTTAATGGTCCAACTCTCACATCTGTACATGACCACTGGAAAAACCATAGCTTTAACTACATGAACCTTTGTCAGCAAAGTGATATCTCTGCTTTTTAATACGCTGTCTAGGTTTGCCATAGCTTTTCTTCCAAGGAGCAAGCATTTTTTAATTTCGTGGCTTCAGTAACCATCTGCAGTGATTTTGGAGCCCAAGAAAATAAAATCTGTCACTGTTTCCACATTTTCCCCTATTTCCCCTTTCTTTTTGCCATGTAGTGATAGGACCAGATACTGCAATTATACCGCAATCTTAGTTTTTTGAATGTTGAGTTTTAAGCCAGCTCTTTTATTACTCTATTCTTTCACTTTCATTAAGAGGCTCTTCAGTTCCTCTTTGCTTTCTGCCATTAGAGTGGTATCATCTGCGTATTTGAGGTTGTTGATATTTCTCCCTGCAATCTTGATCCCAGTTTGTAATTCATTCAGCTGAGCACTTTGCCTGATGTACTCTACATAAAAGTTAAATAAGCAGGATGACAATATACAGCCTTGATGTACTCCTTTCCTTATTTGGAACCAGTCCGTTGTTCCATATCCAGTTCTGTTACTTCTTGAACTGTATACAGGTTTCTCAGGAGACAGGTAAAGTGGTCTGGTATTCCAAACTCTTTAAGAAATTTCCAGTTTGTTGTGATGCACACAGTCAAAGGCCTTTGCATAGTCAATGAAGCAGAAGTAGATACTTTTCTAGAATTCTCTTGCATTCTCTATGATCTAATAACTTTTGGCAAATTGATCTCTGGTTCCTTTGCCTTTTCTAAATCCAGCTTATACATCTGGAAGTTCTTGATTCAAGTACTGCTGAAGCCTAGCTTGAAAGATTTTGAACATTATCTTGCTAGCATATGAAATGAACACAATTATGCAGTAGTTTGAATATTCTTTGGCATTGCCCTTCTTTGGATTGGAATGAAAACTGACCTTTTTCAGTCCTGTGGCCACTGCTGAGTTTTCCGAATTTGCTGACGTACTGAGTGTAGCACTATAATAATGTCAGTTTTTAAGACTGTAAATAGCCCTGCTGGAATGCTATTACCTCCACTAGCTTTGTCTATAGTAATGGCTCCTATAGCTTACTTGACTTCACACTCCATGATATCTGGCTCTAGCTGAGTGACCACACCGTCGTGGTCAGCTGGGTCATTAAGACCTTTTGTATAGTTCCTTTGTTGAGTATTCTCCACCACGGAAGCCACTTGCCTCTGTATTATTATTTTTTATTTAATAATTATATTACAGAGGCATTGGGTTATAATAATTTTCATTCTCTGTGTATCTGTTTTTATGTATATGTATGTGTATTGTCAGGTTTTAGTATGAGGATTGTGGTAGCTTTGTAGAAATAAAGAGGTGCCCATTGTTTTCCATGCTCTGGAACTCTTAACACAGACATTATATGTTCTTTGTAAGCTGGAAAGAACTTTGTCGTAAAATTCTCTGAATGCGTGCTATCTAATATGGCATAATAAGCACCTGGAATGTGGTTAATATGACTGAGGAACTGAACTTTTAAATTTTATCTTTATCTTAAATTTAATTTCTCATTAAAAATTATACTTATCTTCAGCGTTGCAGTCTTTTAAGGACAACCTGGTTATGTGAGTCTCTGTTTTATAGATTATGTAAAGTCAAAATATATAGATGAAGTATTTCTAATGAAAATTTATCAACCAGATTGAAATATATTTTAAATATAAAACATACCTTAGACTTTAAAGACTATGAAAAAAAGGTAAAATTAAAAATTTTTATGTTGATTTTGTATTGACATGATAATCTTTTACCATGGCCACCTATGTTGATAAATAAAACATGTCATTAAAATTAATTTTACTGTTTTATACTTGTATGTTTTTAGTGCGGTATTGAATTGAATTGAATTGAATTTGTCGCCCAGTCGTGTCCGACTCTTTGTGACCCCATGGACTGCAGCCCACCAGGCTCCTCCGTCCATGGGATTTTCCAGGCAAGAGTACTGGAGTGGGTTGCCATTTCCTTCTCCAGGGGATCTTCCCAACCCAGGGATCAAACCCCGGTGTCCCGCATTGTAGGCAGACGCTTTTACCGTCTGAGCCACCAGGGAAGTCAAAATTATAAATGTGGCTTGCATTTGTGATAGGCATTTTATTTCTATTAGACAGCATGGTTCTGAACCATGAGCTTTCCTAAACAGTTAGTAAATCTTCCTTAGTTTCTCACAGAATTACTGGTTCATTTAATTTTCCTATATCTCCAGAATAAATTTTGATCATTTATATTTTCCTGAAAAGTATTTGTTTCAAATGTATGAATGTAGTACTTTACAAATATTTTCTTCCTCCCTCCCTCCCTTTTTTTTGGTAATGGTAAATGGTAGATCAGCTCTGGGATATATTAATAAGTTCTGTTTTTGTGATTTTTAATTAACNACAGTGTGGAGATTCCTTAAAAAGCTGGAAATAGAACTGCCATACGACCTGGCAATCCCACTGCTGGGCATACACACTGAGGAAAGCAGAAATGAAGAAGACACATGTACCCTAGTGTTCATCACAGCACTGTTTATAATAGCCAGGACATGGAAGCAACCTAGATGTCCATCAGCAGAAGAATGGACAGGAAAGATGGTGTACATATACACAATGAAATATTACTCAGCCATTAAAAAGAATGCATTTGAATCAGTTCTAATGAGGTGGATGAAACTGGAGCCTATTATACAGAGTGAAGTAAGTCAGAAAGAAAGGCACCAATACAGCATATTAATGTATATATATGGAATTTAGAAAGACGGTAATGATGACCCTGTATGCAAGATAGCAAAAGAGACACAGATGTATAGAACAGATTTTTGGACTCTGTGGGAGAAGGCAAGGGTGGGATGATTTGAGAGAATACCATTGAAACATGTATATTACCATGTGTGAAATAGATCGCCAGTCCAGGTTTGATGCATGATACAGGGTGCTCAGGGCTGGTGCACTGGGATAACCCTGAGGGATGGGATGGGGAGGGAAGTGGGAGGGAGGTTCAAGATGGGGAACACATGTACACCCATGGCTGATTCATGTCAATATATGGCAAAAATCACTACAATATTGTAAAGTAATTGGCCTCCAATTAAAATAAATACATTTTTTAAAAAAGAAATGGGAATACTTTTTTTTAATTCAAAGATTTTGCCTGGGTTTAGGCCAAGTATGTTTTCAAAGGCAATAAAACTTCCAAAGTCAACCAAATAGTTTTCATCCTACAAACACTTTTAGGGTTTAGAATAATGTACTGAGAACACTGAATTAGGAATCAGAACACCTGGCATGAATCCTCACCCTACAGCTCTGCAGCTGTTAGACGGAAAGCAGGCTCTTCCCCTCTTTGAGCTTGTGTCCTGGGCTGTTAGCAAAGGATTGTCCTAGATGGTGTAGATACCCTCATCCACTGCAGCACATCTGTGAACTGTGTTTCCCCTAAGGCTTTGAGGCAGAAAAGCTGGTGACAGTCCAGAGAGATGGGGGACTGGCCCTAAAGTTTTATTGCACTTTACATTTATACTCACATCTCTTACCTCCTTCTCTCTCCTTGCTGCCTCTCATGGGCTTAGAAGTATGCAGCCAACAGGCATGCGGATGAATCAGTGGTCATGGGGATCACTCCACCTCTGCTGTTACCATCTGCTTCCTCTTGGAGCATTTTCACCAGGATATATGTTGAAGAACAAATGACATTTATAAGTCTTCTTCTTGCATGCTTTTATCATGAAGGATCCCAAGAAGCTTTGGGAGTGAATGAGATGGAAGTTGGGAAAGTGAGAGGATGGTGGAGTGTCCGGAGGATATGGATCGAGGTGAATGCACCTGTGGATTTTATATCCTCTTGTTCCCTCTTTACAAGGCTGCTCTTGGAGTCAAATCCATCTAACAAATGTACATTCCAGGAGACCTATATGCACTACACATAGAAAAGTGACAAGGGAAGAAAAAATTAAATCAGCATGGTGTGGATTTTTTTTTAATGAAAATTATAACTGGAGCACTCAGGAGTGCTTTGATAGGACTGGGTCAGACTGTGACCATGGACCACACAGACATGGCAGAGCCAGGATTAGAGTGAGACATTCACTTTGAACACAGGAATTTAAGGGTGGGGAGGGCAAAAAACTTAGTAATCAAGATAAATAATAGTGTACTGCCGTATTTTTAAAAATCAAAATTAATGCAAAAACTCCACAATGAACAAATACCAAAATTTTTAATAAGTACAACATGTTGTTGTTATATCATACCCTTGCATTTTTTTGTGCAGCAAAAGAGTGGTTTTCAAACAGCCTGGTGTTCCCATGCCCTAAAAACCATCACATCCCCTGCAGGACATGTTAATGAGGGGAGTAAATTGTGTGAGTGCAGACAGATTGGGTAACTCAGCCTTTTAAATAGAGAGTCATGTGTCTTGATTGTAGGGTAGGGCTTTTACTAGCATTTTCCAGTTGATTAAAAGACAGGTCGATGTTCTGATAAATGTACATAGGAGCACATATTATTCTTTTCCCTCAGGTTCTGATCAGGCCTAGCCAGCACTCCAGATTTAGAATGTGAAGATGATGGTTTTTATCAGGGGTAAGTTGAGATTTTTATAAGGAAATTAGGATAGTGATTAAGTAAAGTGAAAAGAGGAAAGTGGAAGAGATTAATAGGATGAGAAAGGAGAGCTTTTTCATCTTATCCTGCTTCAGCCTCCAAACCTCTGCTTTGCCTCCAGTTTGACTTTTGAAGATGACGGTTTAGCTACAAGTGATGTCTTGACTGGAAAACTGAGTTCTAAGCCTGGCTGGGCCACTGATGAGATTGCCATCCTCAAACTTCCTTTTGTTCTTTCTGTAAAGTGAGTAGCTGGGCTCAGTGACTGCTTATCTCAATACAGCCCTGACAGCCCACATTCCTGCATGCACTGCTTTCTGTATTAATCTTGGACTCTAACGTTGATTAAGTGAATGTTTCTATTAATAAGCATTCCATAATACTTTGTTTCCTAAAAAAGGATTGCTAGGTTTTCTGGACAAAAGTTAAACTTTTGATATGATAAATCCTCACTCCCTGTTGCCTCTGAAGACATTGTCTCCTGCCTTATGTCCTTCTTCCATCTCTGCTATCTTCATAACATGCTCAGGTTTCTCCTACATGGGAAACAAAAGTGACTTTCACTCTTCCCCTGTATTACCATTCTAACCTTCACTACCAAAGAGCTTTTGTCCAGTCATTTCTGTCTCCACTTGTCTTTCCTATTCATGGCTTTCTCGTCAGCACCTAGGACAGTAACTAAGACATACTTGGGCTGGGTAAGCACTTAGGTGATGAAGTGCTTGCCCACCTGAAATCAGGTGTCTCCCCAGCCGCTGTTTGGAAATGAGTGCTCTCTCAGGGGCCTGATTCTTGCAGTTTTTGACAGTGGTCACTGTCCTTCCCTTCATTGCTGTCCTCTACAGCTCTCTATCATGAGTCTCTATCTTCCTGACAGTGATTGTGCCTGGATTGAGCATGGCTTTCTTCCTCAATCTTACTCTTTTAAGTGGAGGGTACTGCTCAAGGCTTAGTTTTCGCTTTGTTCTTTCTTCTACAGAAACCTCTTATACCACCAACTTCTAGGGTTACCTAATCAGGGGAGACTGTCAGATCTGAATCCCATTTATAACTCTGTGACCTCTTATCCCATGTGTTCAATTGTTTTTTGGAGACTTGGAGGTCATACTTTGTAGGCTTAGTATGACATTGCCCCTCCCTCATAACATTTTTTCCTGATAAGTTCTCTGTACTTTATGTCATATGTTCAGCCTCACATGCTCAAAAACTTACTCTCTTTGACTCCAGAGCTGAAGTTGAATGATTACTTTTTTCCAGCTATTTGCTTTAGGTTTACTCTTTTGTGGCTGGGGATCACAGTACTACTTCATGTGCTTACTGTGAGTTTTATATCATTTTCACAACTTTTATTTATTTTTTTTTTTTGGTGCTTTCCATTACCGAGGCACTGTCTTTAAAAATGCTAACTCAATCCTCACAACAACCCTATTGTGAAACTACTATCTCCATTATATATGGGGAAACTGAGTCAGAGAAAGGTTAAATAATATGTTGAATATACCACTGCCATTTTATCAGTTCAGTTCAGTTGCTCATTCGTATCTGACTCTTTGCGACCCCATGAATTGCCCCACACCAGGCCTCCCTGTCCATCACCAACTCCCGGAATTCACCCAAACTCATGTCCATCGAGTCGGTGATACCATCCAGCCATCTCATCCTCTGTCGTCCCCTTCTCCTCCTGCCCCCAATCCCTCCCAGCATCAGAGTCTTTTCCAATGAGTCAACTCTTCACATGAGGTGGCCAAAGTTTTGGAGTTTCAGCTTTAGCATCATTCCTTCCAAAGAACACCCAGGACTGATCTCCTTTAGAATGGACTGGTTGGATCTCCTTGCAGTCCAAGGGACTCTCAAGAGTCTTCTCCAACACCACAGTTCAAAGCATCAATTCTTCGGTGCTCAGCCTTCTTCACAGTCCAACTCTCACATCCATACATGACCACTGGAAAAAATAGAGCCTTGACTAGACGGACCTTTGTTGGCAAAGTAATGTCTCTGCTTTCAAATATGCTATCTAGGTTGGTCATAACTTTCCTTAAAAGGAGTAAGCGTCTTTTAATTTCATGGCTGCAGTCACCATCTCCAGTGATCTTGGAGCCCAAAAAAATAAAGTCTGACACTGTTTCCACTGTTTCCCCATCTATATCCCATGAAGTGATGGGACCAGATGCCATGATCTTTGTTTTCTGAATATTGAGCTTTAAGACAACTTTTTCACTCTCCTCTTTCACTTTCATCAAGAGACTTTTAGTTCCTCTTCACTTTCTGCCATAAGGGTGGTGTCATCTGCATATCTGAGGTTATTGATATTTCTCCCAGCAATCTTGATTCCAGCTTGTGCTTCTTCCAGCCCAGCGTTTCTCATGATGTACTCTGTATAGAGGTTAAATAAGCAGGGTGACAATATGTAGCCTTGACGTACTCCTTTTCCTATTTGGAACCAGTCTGTTGTTCCATGTCCCGTTCTAACCATTACTTCCTGACCTCCATATAGGTTTCTCAAGAGGCAGGTTAGGTGGTCTGGTATTCCCATCTCTTACAGAATTTTCCACAGTTTATTGTGATCCACACAGTCAAAGTCTTCGGCATAGTAAATAAAGCAGAAATAGAAGGTTTTCTGGAACTCTCTTGCTTTTCTGATGATCCAGTGGATGTTGGCAATTTGATCTCTGGTTCCTCTGACTTTTCTAAAACCAGCTGGAACATCTGGAAGTTCATGGTTCACGTATTGCTGAAGCCTGACTTGGAGAATTTTGAGCATTACTTTACTAGCATGTGAGATGAGTGCAATTGCGTGGTAGTTTGAGCATTCTTTGGCATTGCCTTTCTTTGGGCTTGGAATGTAAACTGACCTTTTCCAGTCCTGTGGCCACTGCTGAGTTTTCCAAATGTGCTGGCATATTGAGTGCAACACTTTCACAGCATCATCTTCCAGGATTTGAAATAGCTCAACTGGAATTCCATCACCTCCACTAGCTTTGTTCATAGTGATGCTTTCTAAGGATGTCTGGCTCTAGGAGAATGATCACACCATCGTGATTATCTGGGTCATGAAGATTCTTTTGTACAGTTCTTCTCTGTATTCTTGCCACCTCTTCTTAATATCTTCTGCTTCTGTTAGGTCCATACCATTTCTGTCCTTTATCGGGCCCATGTTTACAGGAAATGTTCCCTTGGTATCTCTAATTTTCTTGAAGAGATCTCTGCTGCTGCTGCTGCTGCCGCTAAGTCACTTCAGTTGTGTCTGACTCTGTGACCCCATAGTCTTTCCCATTCTGTCATTTTCCTCTATTTCTTTGCATTGATCGCCGAGGAAGGCTTTCTTATCTCTCCTTGCTATTCTTTGGAACTCTGCATTCAGATGCTTATATCTTTTCTTTTCTCCTTTGCTTTTTGCTTCTCTTCTTTTCACAGCTACTTGTAAGGCCTCCCCAGACAGCCATTTTGCTTTTTTGCATTTCTTTTCCATGGGGATGGTCTTGATCCCTGTCTCCTGTACAATGTCACGAACCTCCATCCATAGTTCATCAGGCACTCTATCTATCAGATCTAGTCCCTTAAATCTGTTTCTGACTTCCACTGTATAATCATAAGGAATCTGATTTAGGTCATACCTGAATGGTCTAGTGGTTTTCCCTACTTTCTTCAATTTAAGTCTGAATTTGGTAATAAGGAGTTCATGATCTGAGCCACAGTCAGTTCCCAGTCTTGTTTTTGCTGACTGTATAGAGCTTCTCTGTCTTTGGCTGCAAAGAATATAATTAATCTGATTTCAGTGTTGACCATCTGTGATGTCCATGTGTAGAGTCTTTTCTTGTGTTGTTGGAAGAGGGTGTTTGCTATGACCAGTGCGATCTCTTGGCAAAACTCTATTAGCCTTTGCCCTGCTTCATTCCATATTCCAAGGCCATTTGCCTGTTACCCCTGGTGTTTCTTGACTTCCTACTTTTGCATTCCAGTCCCCTATAATGAAAAGGACATCTTTTTTGGGTGTTAGAAACCCAAATAAGACAGTAGGTGTTGCAAGAGGCATCAGAGGGCAGATACACAAACCATAATCACAGAAAACTAGTCAATCTAATCACAAAGACCACAGCCTTATCTAACTCAGTGAAACTAGGCCATGCTGTTGGGGCCACCCAAGATGGGCAGGCATGGTGGAGAGGTCTGACAGAATGTGGTCCACTGGAGAAGGGAATGGCAAACCACTTTGGTATTCTTGCCTTGAGAACCCCATGAACAGTATGAAAAGGCAAAATGATAGAATACTGAAAGAGGAACTCCCCAGGTCGGTATGTGCCCAATATGCTACTGGAGATCAGTGGAGAAATAACTCTAGAAAGAATGAAGGGATGGAGCCAAAGCAAAAACAATACCCAGTTGTGGATGTGACTGGTGATAGAAGCAAGGTCAGATGCTGTAAAGACCAATATTGCATAGGAACCTGGAATGTCAGGTCTATGCATCAAGGCAAATTGGAAGTGGTCAAACAGGAGATGGCAAGAGTGAATGTTGACATTCTAGGAATCAGTGAACTAAAATGGACTGGAATGGGTGAATTTAACTCAGATGGCCATTATATCTACTACTGTGGGCAGGAATCCCTTAGAAGAAATGGAGTAGTCATCATGGTCACCAAAAGAGCCCAAAATGCAGTACTTGGATGCAATCTCAAAAATGACAGAATGATCTCTGTTCATTTCCAAGGCAAACCATTCAATATCACAGTAATCAAAGTCTATGCCCCGAACAGTAACGCTGAAGAAGCTGAAGGTGAATGGTTCTATGAAGACCTACAAGACCTTTTAGAACTAACACCCAAAATAGATGTCCTTTTCATTATAGGGGACTGCTATTTTATGGTGGGGCCTAAATTCAAAATCAGGCAGTCTTAGTCAAGAATGTATATATGTAACCCCTATAATAAACTGCCTTCCACAAATGATATACTTAGAATGCTTTGACTCTTTCCTCTCCTCTACTAAGGGGCTTCCCTGGTGGCTCAAAGGGTAAAGCATCTGCCTGCAATTCAGGATACCTGGGTTTGATCCCTGGGTCAGGAAGATCCCCTGAAGAAGGAAATGGCAACCCACTCCAGTACTCTTGCCTGGAAAATCCCATGGACAGATAAACCTGGTAGACTACAGTCCATGGGATTGCAAAGAGTCAGAGACACTGAGCGACCTCCTCTCCTCTACTACCTAGAGCTAATAAAAGATCAAGTTCTTTCCCTCATACTTATACTTTTCCTTGGTTCAGAAATGCTCTCATGCTTGACAGATTGAAAGAGTGTCCCCACGCATGCCTGCCACCACCAGATTCATCTTCCTGAACCCAGGGTTCAATATTTCACAGTTCTGCCAAAGAAAATAAAAAACAGAGGGTCAAGTATTCTCATGATTCCCTCCCTCCTAGCTACAGAGTAACAAATACATATTAATTCACTAAATTGAGTATTCAAACCCTTTTCTTTGGTTAACTTCACACCAAGCCATTCCAGTTTAAGGCTGTGTCCCCCTAGCAGAGTTTCATTTTTATTTTCTGACTTCTAAATAATAAGATAATTTACATTCATCTCATTGCATCTACTCTGGGTAGAATAAACAAGTAAATCACAGTCTAGAGAAAACATGATTTAAAGATATGGAAAATGACTAAAGATGTTATTATTTTCTCTTATCTTAATTTCCAGTGAGTTCTTCATGCCTGGGCTGGTCGACACACACATCCATGCCCCTCAGTACTCCTTTGCGGGGAGTAATGTGGACCTCCCACTTTTGGAATGGTTGACCAAGTACACATTTCCTACAGAACACAAATTCCAGAGCATTGACTTTGCTGAAGAAGTATATACCAGAGTTGTTGTAAGTATCCTGCATATGAGTATTGGTGTATTATATTCAGTCATCTATAGAAACATCCATTTCTTGGGGGCAGATTTAAGCTATTGAAAACAGGCAGTTAAGATTGTCATGGACTATAGAGATGTTTTTAGTTCTTTCACAGCTCAGTGAGTTTGTGACCACTTCACCAACATAGCTAGTCACTAGCCAAGAAACACCTAAATCTAAATCCTCAAATCCCCTGGATTCTCATTACTTTTTTTTTTTTTTTTACTAAATTTGGGTTTAATGCATATGTGTATTCCTTTACTCCTGCCAACCCACAGTGCTATTCTGGGTACCATATGGAATAGCTGTGTAACCTTTGGAAAGTTCTGTGACTCACTTTCCCCATCTGTAAAAAAAATAATAATAATGACAGCACCTACTTCTTAGGATTGTTATGATAATTAAGTAAGTCTATACTTGTTAAGCTCTTAAGATAGTGCCTAACATATGTATTTACTTTAAGAAATATCCAAGGAAATCTAAAATTAAAATTAGTTAGAAGGATATCACATTATTTTGGTAGCTTTGAAAGGAGGGAAACTGGGATGGCCCCCTGTCACAGGGCGTGTGGGAATGTGGTGAATATTAGCCCACTAGAGGGAACTATGGAGCTAGTTTGGTCTGAGGAGAGTGGCCGTAGTGTGTGCCGACTATGGGCTGGCCACAAAGCTTGTTTGGGTTTTTCCATAACATCTTACAGAAGAACATGAACAACCCTTTTGGCCAACCCAGTATATACTAAAGGCCCTGAAATACCCTTCCTTTCACTCTCTGAGGAAAACCAGCTCCCTTTATCTACTCCAACCCCATGCCCAATCAATTCAGCAGCCAAAGATAACTTCTGCATTTGAGAATTAAAGCTGCAAATATCTTATCTAACCACTACATCTTGTCATGTAGAACACTTAGTCTGAGCATTCCTGCATTTTTGTTAGACCCATTGATGGGTTTTCTCTTAAAGTAATGTTGTGATGGTGATAATATAATAAGCCTTGTACAGTGACCTAGCCTTCCTGCCAGTTTCCCACATCTTGCAGCATCCAAGCCTTGAACAGTAAAAGCAAGTGTTGTCATGTATATATTTGCCTTGCTTAGTTATAAATTCAGTGTAATTGTGGATTTTACATATTTAGCATGGATCCACATGACACCAGGAAAACTGAGAAGGACTAAAGCTGTGTAGGAAGTTGCTAGTGCATTGTGTTAATGAATCGTTTTAACCACACCAAATCTTTTTATCCTCAAAGTTTATTTTTATCTTGCATTGTTCTAAAAAGAGTTGGAGATATCTTAAAATTGCATTGTGTACAAGAGAAGAAAATGAGTCATGAAATCACAGCAAAGGAAAAAATAAACCAAGAAAAATATATACTATGGGGGTCCATGCATTTGTTAGAATCTGTCACAAATTTGGCTTCAACTGAACCAGAGAGGGAAATCAAATATTTGCTGTCAGTGAATACAAAATAGGAGAAATAGGTGTTACTCTCAACAAGTATTTGCAGTATACATATCCTCTGTTTTTGATTGTGAGCCAGGCCCATAGACTTTAAGAGTTGGATGAGCTGAGCGTATAAGGGACATCCACCTAAGAAAGTTGAGATTTGCTAATTAGAATCTGTCCCTTAGGCTGAAGATCACCTGTGGCAATGCAAACTAGGGTGCTGAGGCAGTACCTGTAAACCAAGACATTTTTTGTCTTGTTTTTTTTTTTATTGTCTCCCTCAGAAAACAGTCCTGGATCTATAAATAGGCAATCAAGACCCCAGAGTTTTGCACAGTAATAATTTAATCTGAAAATAATTTAAAGTATATGTTAGCAAACATCTCTTGAGATTGTTAAGAAAAAAAATTCCAATAAGGCAGTCCTAGAATATCTCCCTTTAAACATTGCAAACTGGGTGAGAGATTGAAATTTCAAATTGGATTTTGGATTGGAATGAACTAGGTCATCCATGTTGCTGCAAATGGCATTATTTCTTTTTTAATGGCTGAGTAATATTCCATTGCATTTATGTACCACATCTTCTGTATCTGTTTCTCTGTTGATAGACATCTAGGTTGCTTCCATGCCTTGCTATTGCAGACAGTGCTGCAATGAACATTGCAAAGCATGCATCTTTTCAGGCCCTGTTTTTCTCTGGATATATGCCCAGGAGTGGGATTGTAGGGTTATATGGTAGCCCTATTTTTAGTTTTTTAAGGAACCTCCATACTGTTTTCCATAGTGGCTTAACCAATTTACATTCCCACCAACAGGGCAGAAGGGTTCCCTTCTTTCCACATCGTCTCCAGCATTTGGTCATATTAAGTTTGCAATCTATTTTGAGCTCAAAAGGCTGGGTTTCAAAAACTGACAATTCTTATCAGGAATTAAAAGCTGGGGAAAGCCTGGGCAACACAGTCAAATTTTGATGTTATTCCTGCTAGATTTCTTTATAAATGGGAAAATACAAAATCAATCATTAATGGAAAGTGAAACTGAAGTTGCCTAGTCATGTCCGACACTTTGCAACCCCATAGACTGTAGCCTATCAGGCTCCTCCGTCCATGGGATTTTCCAGGCAAGAGTGCTGGAGTGAATTGCCATTTCCTTCTCCAGGGGGTCTTCTCGACCCAGGGATCAAACCCGGGTCTCCCTCATTGCAGGCAGACGCTTTACTGTCTGAGCCACCAGGGAAGCCCCATTAATGAAAGAGCCGTCTCAGAAGCTTATGAGAAACCGGGTTGGAACAGGGACCTGGGACACCCAAACACAGAACATTTGAAGAACAGTAGCTGCAGTTTAATGGGCGTATCCAGTAAGATTTTAAAACCGGATTCGTTCCTTACTTTTTAAATTACATACAGAAGGCACCCACAATTGGCTGAACTCGGTACCAATATGAGTAGCTTTGTGGGTTCCTCCTTCTATTCTTCCTTGCCTCTCTTCCTCCCCCACCTTTCCACCCCCCACCCTGTGGGCTCTCCTTGTCCTGTCCCTTAAATATAATTTGAGCCGATTCTTGAACTTTCTAGTCTCTCTAGTTTGTTCCAGTCCAGTTTGAAATGGCAGCTTCTCATTTAGAAGCCTTTCTATTTGAGAACCTTTATCCCCCCCTGACTCAGAGAAAGGACTTGCTCTCGGTGTCTGGTAGTATTACTTCCACCGTCATCATAGCTAATTAACTGAAATTTTCCATTTGATCTCTTCTTCAAGCCCGTTTTAGAAAGGTGTTTAAAGTGTTGAGAATTTAGAAAATGTCAGATTACACTTCTGTTTTGAGTTTCATTTTATTCAGGTTAGTAAATGTAACTTGTGAGGTTATTTTTCTTGGTAATTGGATGAATGGATGGTTTAGTCGCTAAGTCGTGTCCAACTCTTGCAACCCCATGGACTAAAGCTTACCAGGCTCCTCTGTCCATGGGATTATCCAGGCAAGAATACTGGAGTGGGTTGCCATTTCCTTCTCCATTCTTAGTTCACTGTTATTTTATGACCTAACAAAAGGTCAACTTTTATGATTATTCTGTACACTTTTAAAAAGACTTTTTTGTCTGTCAAAATGACTTTTGAAAAAATATCTATTAAATTAGATTGTTATAAATGTTACAAGTCTTCTATCATTTTCTTCTATAGTTTCCCATTTAATAGGATAAGAAACCTAGTCTTCTCTTCTTCAAGACAGAACCTCCCTCACCATGTCCTGTGTTATATCATGTGACATTTTAGTTCCAATTTTTTTTTCTCCGCCTAAACTTAAAATGTTTTAAATTTGGATCCCTAGTCTTTCTTTTGGATTCATTTTCTTAGAATATAGACAATGATAATCTTTTCCAATAAAGTGGGTGATAATCCAAACCCTTAAATTACCAAAAATTTGTTCTGACTCTTGAATGATGCACTTTAGCTCTACAGAGAATTCTTGATTTGCTCACTAGCATCCAATGTACCAATGTAAATCTGATTATCTTTCCTTTCTAGTTAATTTGCTGTCCTATAGGATTTTCTTCATCCTTGATGTTCTGCAATTTCACTTATAGATCTGTTCTTTTTTTTTCAGCTCATTTCTTTAATACAGTATTCCATTTTGGGGAATAAATCTTTCTCATGCACACATGCTCATTCAATTTCTCTGCCTCTTACCTGCCCCCCGCCCCCACCCGCCATTTCTCTTGCTCTTAGTATATTTTCCCTTCCAGTGTGCTCTTTCTTTTGGTAACTCTTCTTAGAAAAAGTGACATTTCTGTATATACTTTCATGCTACATTCTTAGAGAATGCCAGTAACCCAACTTTGCAAGTCATTAATTCACTCTTGCTGCTCAGTAGCCTGTTCCTCTTTCAAGGATACTGTGTCCTGTTATATACATGTAGCAATGCTAATTTTAGATCATTTTATGCCTCTGATTGTTTTAGTTTGGTATGCTTCCTCATGTGTTCATTCAGCAATATTCACTAAGCCCTGGCTTCCCTGGTGGCTCAGATGGTAAAGTGTCTGCCTGCAATGCAGGAGACCTGGGTTCGATCCCTGGGTCGGGAAGATCCCCTGGAGAAGGAAATGGCAACCAACTCCAGTACTTTTGCCTGGAAAATCCCATGGATGGAGGAGCCTGGTAGGCTACAGTCCATGGGGTCGCAAAGAGTCAGACACAACTGAGTGACTTCACTTTACTTCACACTAGGATGCAAGCACTTTCCTGGTAGATGGAGATTGAATTCGATGCCTCTGTCAAGGTGTTAACTTCCCTCTTCAGCATATGATTCTGGCAGAAAGCTAGTGCATCCTTTTCTGTAGCTGCTGCTGCTGCTAAGTCACATCAGTCGTGTCTGACTGTGCGACCCCAGAGATGGCAGCCCACCAGGCTCCCCTGTAGCTGACAGGTTCTAAACATCCTTTACTTACAATCAGACATATTTTATTTCATGTGCTCAGTTCAGTCACTCAGTCGTGTCCAACTCTGTGACTCCATGAACTGCAGCATGCCAGGCCTCCCTGTCCATCACTAGCTCCCAGAGTCTACACAAACTCATGTCCATTGAGGCAATCATGCCATCCATCCATCTCATCCTCTGTTGTCCCCTTCTCCTCCTGCCCCCAATCCCTCCCAGCATCAGGGTCTTTTCAAATGACTCAGCTCTTCACATCAGGTGGCCAAAGTATTGGAGTTTCAGCTTTAGCATCAGTCCTTCCAATGAACACCTAGGACTGATCTTCTTTAGGATGGACTGGTTGGATCTCCTTGCAGGCTAAGGGACTCTGAAGAGTCTTCTCCAACACCATAGTTCAAAAGCATCAATTCTTCAGCGATCAGCTTTCTTTATAGTCCAACTTTCACATCCATACATGACTACTGGAAAAACCATAGCCTTGACTAGATGGACCTTTGTTGGCAAAGGAAAGTTTCTGCTTTTTAATACGCTGTCTAGGTTGGTCATTTTATGTGCTAAGTGTCTTAAGATTTGAAAAAAACTGACATAAAAATCCAGTTTTCCTAATTTTCTTGACCTTCAAGTTGAACTGACATCACTGATCTCTAACAATTGGCTGAAGCTGAGTAGAGGCTGCTAGGATAGGGTGTGTTCTTTCCTATTATCTTAAGTCCAAGTTGTTTTCTTCCTGCAGACATTTACATTTCTAACCCAGTCCCATTCTAGTCAAAAGAGTCCCCTTATTTCATAAATGAGGAAACTGATGTTGAGAGTGTAAAGCAGTTTTCTCAAGGTCACACAGGTCATAATCTGCAAGAAGCAAGAACTTCATATAGTTTTTCTCTGCACTTTAAAAAGCTTCTGCTGTGTGTGTGGGTTGGGGGGTATATGGGCTATCTCTGTACTTTCCTCCCAATTTGCTGTGAACCTAAAACTGCTCTAAAACATGTTTTAAAATTTAAAAAGAAGAAGAGAGAGAAAAAAAGCTTCTGCTTAAGACAGACCATACTCGGGTAAATCAGTACTTTTCCAAGTGTCCAGACAAATCAGGCAATATCAGTTATGATTTGTTTCTCACAATCTTCTCATTCTTCTGTTTCATTATGGATGGGATTGTCCCTCAAACTGTTGTCATCAGGGGATTCCCTTTGCTTCTCCTCTGTGTTTAATTCCCATTTTCTCAACCTGGGAATTCTTTTCCATCACTCTTATATTTTATTAAAAGCACATTTTCTAGGAAATTCCTAAGCTCCTAAAGCAGAAAAACATTTAAGGCTTCGTATCTAATCATATCTCTATTTGACTTTCACACTTGACTGATAATTTACCAGGGTATAAAATTCTACATTACAAATGATTTCCCTCCTTAAATCAACTAGACTTCAGTAAATAAATAAAAAATAAATAAAACAACTCTCCTCCAGAAATCTGAAGGCATTGTTATGCTTTCAGCATCACTGGTGATAACACTAGTGCCACTGTGATTCCCGTCATTTGTAACGGTTTTCTTTCTGTGGAAGCTGTTAGTATCTTCTCTTTATTTGTAGACTTAATAGCTTACAGTTATATGCCTTATTGGTTTCTGGTTTTCATTCACTGAACTGAGCATTCTATGAGGAGTTTAAGTTTGGAGACTAATATTATTTCTCAGACAATTTCACCTCCTCCATTTCTTTAAAATAAAATTTTTTTCTTTAGAACTCTTATTCTGAATTCNTTATGTTGGATTTCCTAGACTGAGCATATTTTTCTTATTTTTTCATCCTTGACTTTCATCTTTCCTTCCTGAGAAATTCTCTTCTAATTTAACATTCTGTTCATTCCCATATTTCATTTTTTAGTATTTGTACTTTTGGAGAGCTCTGTTCTCTGATTTCCACAGCATTTTGTCTTTTTTTTGGTGTGTATGTGGACATGATATCTTCTTTTATTTCTCTGAGATTGTTAATCAAATTTTTTTTAAAAAAATCAAGCTTCCTCCTGATGCTACAGATTGGCTGTTTCCTCTAACATTTCTTTTCCAGATTCTTTCTTCCTTTCCCTCTCCCCTTTTTTTTGTGGTAGCTTTCCACCAGTGTCCATTGAACCTTAAATGTACAGTAGTATTTGAGAGTGATGCTCTAAGATGTTGACTGAAAAAGATGGGGTCACACTAGTTGCCTGGTAAGCTTCATTATAGGATGAACAGTGAAGGTGGTGAATAGCCATTTTAATTGTGGATCCTAAATGTCACTGTGAGGACATCTTTCTTCTAGAGCCATTTATCTTCTCTAGAAAGAAGTCCTTCAGTCCTGCCAGAACTGGTGGAAGTAGTACATGTGGCATTTTGGGGACAGTGACAATGGGTCCCAGAGTCAGCCACCTATCTACTTAAGCCTCTCCCTTTCAGCTTGTGCCTCACCTTGTCCTTCGGGGCTTGTATTCTCTAAATACTATCCAATTTCTGCAAAGAGCAAATCTCTTTTGCAAGGAACTGCTGATTTCAACAGGAAAGAGTCCTGCCAAGGTTTAATCATCTGTATACACACTTTCAGCCAATTTCCTGTTAACAACCACATGCTTCTCTCTCTTTCCAAGTTGCCTCCAGGTTTTTATTCATGTTTTTTTCTTCTGTGAAGATGTTAAAATATTTCCTCTACTCATGTCTCCTCTCTTCTCATGGTTTAATAAATGTTACACTCCATTACATCATTTTAGTGGAGATTTCCTGAGGAAGAGAGATAGATACATGTGATCAATCTGCCAGTTTGAACTACATAGCTGGCTGAATAATTTTATCCTGTAATTTCTAGAAAAAAAATCATATTTATTCCTTCCCAATAAAGTTTGCATATCCATAAACAATCCTAAAAAGTCAGGAATTAGTATCACATTTTATAAATTCTGCAACATAGAACCTTGTGAATCTAGGAAATCAAAAGTTCTAACATTTTTGAAATATAAATACTTTTGCCATTTACCTTAATTACGTTTCATGTCGAGATGGCATTCCTTTAAGTAAAAACATCTTAAAATTGAAAACCAAAATTCCATTTTCATGTGTATATGCCATGTGACTTCTCTTGGCACAGGCAATTCATGGTTTTTGTGATTTATTTTTAGAGGAGAACACTAAAGAATGGAACAACCACAGCTTGTTACTTTGGAACAATTCACACTGACTCATCACTGCTTCTTGCGGAAATTACAGGTGAGGAGATAAAAGGATGATTTATGGGCACATGAAGCAGACAGGCGGACCATGATGGCAGGGACTTATACTTGTGAGAAGTCCTGCTTTTTAATTGCTAGAATTTGAGCATTGCACGTCTTGCAAGTGATTAGGTATTTGTGTATTACAGTCGCCTTTGAACTTTTTCTGTTAAGTAATTTGATTATTTACTTCTTGTTTTTGGTTGTAGGATGATGTAAATAGGTCTGTATTAATTTAGGGCTTTTTGGAGCAGATTTACTAATTCTAGCAATGACCACAGTTTTTATAATCAACAGATAGTTCTTGGCTATTAGCTAGACTCAGGGCACTGTGCTAGATACTGGGAACACAGTAAAATGGAAAATAATCTCTGCCCTTGAGGAATCAGATAGGATTAACTGATTAGCAGATACACACATTGATTAATGGTCTTCCTTCATGGCTTAGTGGTAAAGAATTGGCCTGCCAGTTCAGGAGATGGGGATTCGATNTCGGGAAGATCCCCTGGAGAAGGAAACGGCAACCCACTCCAGTTATCCTGCCTGGGAAATCCCATAGACAGAAGTCTGGTGGGCTACAGGCCATGGGGTCACAAAAAAGTCAGACACAACTTAGTGACTAAACAACAATATAGATTAATAACTTCAGTAACAGCTGTAGTGTTCTTACTAGATGTCTGGTATTGTGCAAAGCACTCTACATGGATTAGTTCAGTTTAGCTGTAAATAGCCTTCTGGGACAGTTACTCATGTTGCGTGTTACAGATGGATAAACTGATGCTCAGAGAGGTTATGAAACATGCCCAAGTCACACAGCTAGTCAGCAGAGCTGAGACTGGATTTAGACTGATGATTCCCAAACTTGTACCCAGCACATTGCCTACCACATAGTAGGGGCTCAGTAAATACTACTGACTGATGTGCTGACACTATTGTTTGCAGGCCAAGGTAGTGTATGCCAAAGACCTCAAGTGTGACACTGAAAGTAAATCTTGTGAATTTTGGAGGAGACAGAATGAAGCCAGAATTAGATCATCTGGAAAGATTTCATTGAAGGGATCTTTAAACTGGACTTTCAAGGGAGATAAGGAGAGAGGAAAATGCCTTTAAGGCAGGAGAAGTGACATGAGGGTATGGATATGGGGTCAGGAATGTCTATAGAGGATATAGGAAGCCAGGGACAGAGGAGATGAACTAAAGGGAAGGATTCATTGCATGGTGGGATAGAAGAAGTTGGGCAGAGGGGATGATTCAGACTGTGGAGTGATTCAGATATGCATCAAAGACTCAAAAAAGGTTTTGAGCCAGATAAGGTATGTGATGAAGGTGGTGATTTAAGGAAGAGTAATCTAATGGCCAGGTATTACAATGAATTACAGGGGAATGAGAGATGTAGAAAGATTTCTGAAAGACTCTGATAACAGAGGTAGAGATGTTAAAATAATGAACACTGCCTCATGTAGCATCAACTTTCTACCTGAAATAGAATTCCTCTAGCACCTCTGATAAGCATTAGGTTCTTCAGTGCTGAGAACTTCTAGTAGGATTAAGCAAAATTCCCACAGGTAACAATATTGGCAGTGGAAACAGTGACAGACTTTATTTTCTTGGGCTCCAAAATCACTGCAGATGGTGACTGTAGCCATGAAACACTTGCTCCTTGGAAGAAAAGCTATGACAAACCTAGACAGCATATTAAAAATCAGAGACATTACTTTGCCAACAAAGGTCTGTCTAGTCAAAGCTACGGTTTTTCCAGTAGTCATGTACAGATGTGAGAGTTGGACCATAAAGAAAACTGAGTGCCAAAGAATTGATACTTTTGAACTGTGGTGTTGGAGAAGACTCTTGAGAGTCCCTTGGACAGCAAGGGGATCAAACCAGTCCATCCTAAAGGAAATCAGTCCTGAATATTCATTGAAAGGACTGATGCTGAAGCTGAAGCTCTAATACTTTGGCCACATGATGCAAAGAACTGACTCATTAGAAAAGACCCTGATGCTGGGAAAGATTGAGGGCAGGAGGAGAAGAGGATGACAGAGGATGACATAGCTGGATGGCATCACTGATTCGATGGACATGAGTTTGAGCAAGTTCTGGGAGTGGTAATGGACAGGGAGGCCTGGCGTGCTGCAGTCCATGGGGTCACAAAGAGTCAGACACAACTGAGTGACTGAACTGAACAACACTGGCATTGCTACAGTTATGACTAGTGACAGTATCTTTTCTAAGCCCTATGTGCCAGACACTTTATATACATTATTGGGTATATTCCTCATAAACTTGCACATAGAAGAGGACATTGCACACATCTGAGTTTAGACCTTAAGCAAATAATATCCTTCATCCTGGGTGTAAAGAGAGAAGTCAGGTGCCAATGGGAGAATCTTTACTACCTACAGAATTAACTGGCTCTTTAAAAAAATTGTTCTTAAATGATATGATGATCTTTTATACTCTCACTTATGTTTTCATAATGATTTTAATTTAAAATGTTTTTAAAGGGGTCAGGAAAGTACATTTTAGGAAAGAAACATGACTTGAAATTGTTTCTGTGTTTCTCACAGATAAATTTGGGCAGCGGGCATTTGTGGGCAAAGTTTGCATGGATTTGAATGACGCTGTTCCAGAATACAAAGAAACCACTGAGGAATCAATCAAGGAAACAGAGAGGTATGTTTGTCTTGCTTTATCTTATGGATGGAGTTACAGATGGAGAGAAGAAACCCCTTTAACCCAGGCAGAATGTGCACTTATGTCGCTGACTAGTTTTGTCTAACGTTTATGAAATTGACCTGATCCTTAGGAAAATGTTGCATGTCAATACTATTTTTGTATATCAAGTTATATTTGAAAGCCTCTGGGTACTTACTATACTTTAGGAAAAGCAAATCCCTTTTTAAAATGAAGGATTTTTTTAAAAAAGTGAATGATTTACCTACTTCATTATAGACCTGGGCTTCTCCTGTAGGTTAAACTTGTGTTGAGTGTCTGTGGCCTGCTCATTAAATTACTTTTGGTTATAGGTCATCCTATTGCTTGAGATCATGAGCTTTTGTTATATTCTTTTTATTTCACATGAGGATATGCTACTGATGCCATAGGTACTTTTTCTACATATATATATATATATATAAAACTTTAATTTATTTATTGGCTGTGATAGGTCTTTGTTGCTGTGCTTGGGCCGTCTGTAGTTGGGGCGAGTGAGAGCTACTCTTCTTTGTAGTGTGCAGGCTTTTTATTCTGGTGGCCTCTCCAGTTTTAGAGCATGGGTTCTAGGGCATGCAGGCTTCAGGAGTTGTGGCTCCCATGCTCTGGAGCACAGGCTCAATAGCTGTGGTGCACAGGCTTAGCTGCTTTGCAGCATGTGGGATCCTGCTCCCCAGATCAGTAATTGAACCAGTGCCTCCTGCATTGACAGACAGACTCACCACCACTGAGCCACCAGGGAAGCCCTTTTCCTGCATATCTTTGGGCTTTCTCATGGTACTTTGAGGCTTTCACAAGGAACTGTGTTGTATGACACTCAACATCCAAGAAATACAGAAGAAAATTCTTTAGCTTTATACCTTCCCCAAGACCAAATGTATCCTGAGGCAAAGTTTGAGAAGTCCAACTTTTCTCCATTCCCCAGGCCTCTACCTTAAGCGTGTCCTCTGAAAACAGTGGTTTAGAGGTTTCTATGTGCCCATAGAAGGAAGCATACGTTTTCCCCTTAGCATTTGGCCATATGCTCAACTTTTCTAGGAATCTGTGTTTGTGGGAATGTGCTGTGTGCTAAGCTGCTTCAGTCGTGTCCGACTCTTTGCGACCCTATGGACTATAGCCCTCTAGGCTCCTCTGTCCATGGGATTCTCCAGGCAAGAATACTGGAGTGGATTGCCATTCCCTTTTCCAGGGGATCCTCCCAACCTAGGGATCGAACCCAGGTCTCCTATATCTCCTGTGCTGGCAGGCAGGTTCTTTAATTACTAGCGCCACCTGGGAGGCCCTGTTTGTGGGAATAGTGAACCCTAATTCACATTTTATTCCTAAACAAAGTAACACCAGAAGGCAGGAAGCTATAGTTCGTAAATATTTCCAGCCAAGGCAGAAATAGTCATTTCATAGGCCATATAGATACCATCATCCCCACTGATATAATTGGTAAGATCACCACCCCTGTCACTACCTGTTTCACGACCATGTCTGGCCTAGTCCTTCTGTTTTACTCCAACATCCATGCCCAGTGGGACCTGGCCTTTGAAAATAAATGATGCTATTGTGATTGTGTGGGCAAGCAGCTTCTACTTTAGGGAAATTGAAAGTGCAGAGCCCATGGCTTCTAAACACCTCCTGGTACATAGGACCCTCCAACTCTAATGTCCATGGAACATAAACATATGGAGATATTCCCTGAAACAGAGCTTAATGTATCTGAATGCCTTGAGTGCTGTGGGAATACTTGTGCACACCCAGCTGATGGTAGATGATAAAATTGTATTTCCCTGTGATTTTGTACTCCATCTCCTGGACTACAAATGAGAGAACAAAATAATTACTACTTGTTAATCCTTAATTAGTGGTGGTGAAACATATCCACCATTAGAAATGTTTGTATTAAAATTAGGACAAATATAAGGATCATGTTTTTATCCTTTAAAAAATTTTTTTTGAAAAATGCCTAAATTTTCTAACGTTACATTTGTTGTTTTCTTTCAGATTTGTGTCAGAAATGCTCCAGAGGAATGTAAGTAAACTTGTTCCTAGCTCACTTTTGGATTGCCTTTGTGTTGACTGTAGGATTTGTTGGGTTTTGGTAGAGGTTAGTCTGTATGGTTAGCTTATTTCATGCATGCAAAAGTATTTTCCTAAAACCTTAAATTGTTTTCATGGGGAACCCATCAACTCAGCTTAGTAAGGTCAGGCATTTTGTTACTTTTTCAGTGGTCTTCCCTCCCTCTCCTCTGAGACCTTCTAATTTCATAGGATGGGTCTGTGGGAAGTGGGAGAGGGCGTCTATGATGTAGACAGGTTGTGGCCACTAGATGTTGTGGTGTGGATTGTTAGCTATGTCACCATTGGCTCTGTCCTTTTGTACCCCCGATCGGGTCTGAAACACAGGCGGTGTCCAGCCAGACTGCCTTGGGCCATGATGTGTGGCATGTCATGCGGCCTGAAGGCCTCAGCCAGGCACCCGCTTCACGGCGCCCTGGTGTTGTGAGCCTGTGGAGGCAGTGATGCCTTCTGTCCCACCTCCCCAGCAGGCTGGGCCCTGGCTCTGCTGGGCAGTCTCTTAGATGGCAAACCAGACTCTTCCCTATTTTTTAAGGTCTGATTGGAAACCATAGGACACCTCAGTATTTCTTTCAGTCTAATCTTGGGAGACCTAGATGCAACTTAGTAGATCCTTAGCCTCACCACTGCCCTAAGATGTAGAAAGGGGAACAGACCACCACCCCGTTTTCAGTTTCCCTAGCACTCTCCTTTGAAACATCTCCTCTGCCTCCTGATTCTCTTCATAAAAGCCACTCAGTCTGAGCTTTCATGTGTCTTGCATTTGAGATGGGATCTTCTCCCACTGAACTTGGTGATACAGAAATACCCTTCCTTGTCCTCAACCATGAGCCATTTCCATGAAACCCATCCACTACTCTTGGAATGAAGGACTATTCCCAGAGATGAAGATATAAAATCATGTTGTGGTATGAAATGCATTTTGGGGTATGCTACACATTCAGATATCCATGGTTTCTTTACCAAGTGTTTTTGATGATTTCCAGTATCCGCGAGTGCAGCCCATAGTGACACCGCGTTTTCCCCTTTCCTGCTCTGAGACTTTGTTGGGTGAACTTGGAAACCTCGCGAAGGCCCGTGATTTGCACATTCAGGTGGGCATTTTTCTCCTGTTCGTGCCTACGTCTAGACCTGCAAGACTTCTCTGTACTCTAAATTCTGGCAGTAATTTCATAATCTCCAAGTCTTCTGTGGAAGAGGTAGGTTTCCCTTCTTTCCTCTTTTAGTTCTTTTGACTGGCAATTAGCATGACATAAGACAGATTAACAAGAGAAAACAAAATTTATTACGTGCGCACAGGAAATCCAAATAAGTATGAGGATTCCAAAGACAGCAAGGCAAGGTGAGATATATATATATGTTCTAGACTAAGAAGAAAGCAGGGGTCTCAGGCTTCAAGCAGAAATAAGGCATTGAAAATAAAAAGTTACTATTTAGCATGCAAATATGTGCTGAACCATTTTGAGCAAGTGGGCTTTGCTAGGTTCCCCCTGTCTACATACCTAGTACCTTATTATAGGTATCTCTGATAATAGCTCTTTCCTGGGTCAAGCTTCTGATCTTAAATAGGTAGTAAGGAGGAAGTTCAAAGCTTCTTCTGAGTCTTTTGGGCCTTGATTAGTTTTTAACTCAAAATAATCTACATCCAGAGTGGCATACTTTGGGGGCAGCCTGCCCTTAGCCTTATAAGATCTCCTCAAGATATAGCAACATAGGATATAAGGTTCCTTAGAGACATCACCTAAATCTAGCTTGCTATTTATCTAAGAAACCTGAAGGTTCCTTTTGCCCTCAGTCATCTCCAATCTGGCTCCCAGAAATGAGGACATCTTAAGTAACCAGGATTAAGTAAGCAGGATTAATGACAAACTGGTTATCTGCTCTCCATAGGATCCATCTAATACATTTCTTTCCTGTTTCTCTTTTGATACTTTCTCAGTGTTCTAGTCCTTCCTTTTTGGAGGAACCATCTATTATTTGAAAAGCAGAAAGAACCTAATTTCCACCTTACAAAAATGGATTTAAAAGCCCTTTTGTTCCAAGCTTCTTAATTTTAAAGTCAGGAACAAAAAAAGTATATCTTACTTTGTCATTAAGTAGTTGCAATTTAGGAATAAAACACTTTCTAAAGCTTCCAGCTGGGTTAAAATTGGGAGTTGGGAGCTTCCCTCCTCCATTCAAGCTACATTACATACTGCACTAAAATTTTCCCTCCTAAGAGCTGACTATCCAAAAACAAAGGGCATGTCAGGGAAAGGCAACACATTGATCCTTTATCATTTTGTAGGATGGAGGATTATTAAGATTTATCTTGTTAGGGTTCATTAACTATTTTTGTCTTTCCCCATTTTTTTGGTGTGATATTTGAAATTTTTTATTCAATCCCACACAATAGTAGGGAAGGAAAAAATTATCCTTTACATTTTTAGGGCCCCTGGCTGGGCCTGAAAACTAAACTGACATAGATGGATTAACAGGAGAAAAGCATACAAGTTTATATAAGTTTTATATGATACAAGAGCCTCATTAGGAAACAGAGACACAATGAAACATACCTGAGTATTTTTATGTTAGCTATGGTGACGGGTATACAGTCCTGGAGGAGCAGGATGGGTTAAGGAGTATGAAGCAAGCATAGTAAACTGGGGAAAACTTAGCAAGGCCTGGTTCTTCCTGGTTTCCTTTGTCTTCAGAGATAAGGGTACTCCTTTCCTCTAGGTATAGGGTGGAACCTCTCATACAAGAGTTTTATGACCTGTTTCAGGAAAAAAGGGGTGAAGGCAAGATCTGAGTGAGCTATTTTTTTACCATTTTCTCAAATTTCTTCAGCTTAAAATATTCAGTATTCCAAGGTGCCATATTTTGGGTAGTGTATCCTGAACCCTATCAACACACAGAAGAATCAAGTATTTACTTGCTGGAGGTGTATGTACATGTATATGTGCATATTTACTCAAATTTATCAAAATGACACAAACCATCTGGTTTTCCTTTCCTCTCTTCCAACGTCCATGCCCATTTCTCAGTGGTCTGGATTTCCTCAAGGCAGGGAGAGAGCTCATTCTTCAGATGGAACATTCTGTTTTTAGTCCATTGTTATTTTTTATTTATTTGGTTATTTATACTCTACCTCTGGGAGGAAGGGAAATGGCATTGCCATTTCTGGAAGTAGTAACTTGCTCGTAAGTTATTTCTTATATACTATACTCATCACTGGTTGGTCAGAAGTGACTTTTGTTTTAGGTGAGGGGTTGGTATGGTGACACAATGTGTCTCAAAAACACTGTATGCCATCTCAGGTTTTGTGGTTCCCTGGAGAAAGGACAGTGTTGGGGGCAGGACTCGCTTGTTTGGCTTGTATGTGCTTTTTTATACACTCTTGATGATGTCAGGACTGTCTCTTATTTTCAAGCTATTTCCTGAAGAAGAACTCATTCTGGAAGCTGACAAAGGGGACAGAATGGGAGCAGGGTCCCAGAGCCCAAACCCTGCTTCATTCTGTACAGCAACTCATTTATACCTTTTAAATATTGAACATCTATGAATTTTTATAAGAATAACACATTAAAAGCTAAAAGAATTTAGACAATCACTTATCTTGCCCAACACTTTTATTTGCAAGATGAGAAAATAGAGGTGCAAAGAAAACAACTGACTTACCTTTAGACACATATGTAGGGTCAGAACCTGGGCTAAAATTCAACTTTTTAATTCATATTTCAGCTTTTTTATGAGTAAACAATGCTCTATCATTTTGATGGCCAATGAACTCTTTTTTTTTAAATGGCCAACACCAGAAAAGGCAGGTGACTTATGAATAGCTAGGCTCCTGACTCTCTTCAATTAGTATTTTTTATTTTTACTTATTCTTGCTATAGTTTGAAATTTGAAAAGACTGTTAGAAAGCATTACATGAGTTAGGGTTAGAATAGTACATGTTCATATAATTATATATTCATAGTTTCATTGCCATATATATAATAAGAATTATTTTAAATAAAGTACATGAACCACCCATGATTTTATATAGGAAGGTAGATACCATCCACATCATCTGGGAGTAGGAAGTATAATTTCTAATGGTATCTTACATTAAAAAACTGAAAATGTTATTTCTTTTCTTGTAGAGCCATATAAGTGAAAATCGTGATGAAGTTAAAGCTGTAGAAAACTTATACCCTGGTTATAAAAACTACACAGATGTGTATGATAGAAACAATCTTCTGACAAATAAGGTAAATTGCACATCATGATACAATCTATATGAAGTAGGGCATATTTATCTAAATTTAAAAATCTCAGTAGGAATCTTCAGAATTCTGTAACACATGCATTTCCCAAATAAAAGTACACAGTGTGCACATGCATGTGTGCATACAATTAAAAATGGGCCTGAAGTTTCATCCCTAATGAATAAATCATTAAATGTATTGGTAAATAAATCTAAAACCTTCTTTGAGGTTGGGAATGTCATTTGATCCAAGGACATTTTGTCAGTATCCATTAGAATGTAAATGTGTATCTCTTTGAGTTAGCAAATGTATTTCTGAAGATCCATTCTGTAAGGAATATGAATAGGGATGTTAATTACATATGAAAGTTAAAAATGGCTATCAGTGGGGAATTGTTTAGATTATAGAATGTAGGTAATTAGAATTTTATCCAACATTCACAGAGAATGAGGTATACAAACTTACAAGGAAGGGTATTTGTAGAAATATTGTTTGATGTGTGTTTGTATATGTGTGGGTACATGCTCACTTAGCAAACACTGCCTGGAAGACACACACTGAATGTTAAAAGTGATCCTTCCTGAGGAAGAAAGCAGAGGACTTTTTGACATTTTTAAACACTCTTAAGACTGCTTTTAAAAAAAAAAAAGAGTATATATTATAATTAAACAATTTTAAGTTAATTAAAATTAATATGAGTGAGGAGAGATCTCATTACAGCAATATATCCCCTGGCCTTGGCCTTTAACAAAATGTATGAACTGCTTGGAAAGTTTAATTATTATGGCAAATGAATTCTTAGGGACTATGTGAACAGACAGGTTTCAAAGGTTAAATATTCTGCATAGATCTTGTTTATGCTACATCGTAATTTTCACCCTACTCTACATCTATTTCCATATGATTAATAAATTAGCCTTCAATTTGCATGTTAATTTTATTTGCACAAAGGTTGGAAAGATTTTATTTTAATGATAATTCTGTGGTCATTGAACCATGCTCCCCAAAGAAGAAAGCTATTTAAATACAAGTTTTATACTGATAGAAAAAGAATTTTGCAAGAGTAAAATCTTATTCAGGAAAACCCACAAATATTATCAGGATTAAACATTAAGAGAAGTCTCATGTGTGTGCAGTGCCTGCCTTCTTGAATCAATTTTACCAGCTAAATACCTGGTTGTGAGTGAGGACTAACTTTAGCACTTTGAAGTGGTAGACCCCACCTGGAATGCTCTTCTCTCCAGACAGTGATGGCACATGGCTGCTACCTTTCTGAAGAAGAACTGGATGTATTCAGGGAACGAGGAGTGTCCATCTCGCATTGTCCCAATTCTAACTTATCGTAAGTAGGCAATTATGGACTGGTAGATTACGAATGTTTGGATTGCAACGCAGCAGCCAGATACCTTTTGTTTTCCGTCACTCCTGCAGTATCTCTCTTCTATAGTTATGTTCGATTGGGATGTCAACTAGATAGAACGATACCTGTCTGTACTACACTGATGAGACTGAGAGCACTTAAAAAGAGGTGATTTTTTACAGAGTATACATTTGAGGAGCACCACATATCTTAAAATTTCTGAGTTTGCACAGAACTGAACAATAGGAAACAGAGTTCAAAACCAACAGCACTGAGAATTTAGAGCTAAGGCCTGAAAGAGTGCATATGCCAACCAGGTGTTCTAGAGAGAGGGTACTGACCTCCCATTACATTTTATTGTACAAACTACCAGAAATGGTGCAGTGCTACCAGAAGCCATCACCCTTCGGTAGATGTCAGGCTGTTGTACCTGACTAGATGCACTTAGGAGGGACCTTGTCCTGCTGTTAATTCCCCAGGTTGGAGAACACTTTATTTACAAATTTTTTTAACCTTTTGAAAAGTTATAGATGCATAAGGGAATCAGATGAAAGTTGCCTGTATCTTCACGGAAAAAAACCCACAGACATGAAAATGCTGCATCTAATTTTGAGGAATTCATGGATCCCATAATGCTAACGCATGAATGCTAGGCTAAGAGTTCCTGTTCCAGGGTTTCGTACAGAAAGGATCTCTCATTTCTGGTGTTGGTTGACCCAGAACAGAGCGAGAGACAGGTTGCAGTGGATCATTAATATATTCATTCAATAAATTTCTTAGTTTCTGTTAGATTTTCTTTTTTTTTAGCATTATTTTATATCCTTCCTTATTTTGAGTTCTTGCAGAAGCAGAACATGGTGTAAGGATTTATGTGCAAGTAATTTATTTGGGAGGTGATCTCAGAAAGCACCTTTAGTGGGGAGAGACAGAGAAGGGAAGGAAGTCAGTAAAGAGCACATTACCAAGCAGGTTATCACCATAGGCTCCTGGAATTTAATCCTCCTGGAATACTCAGGGAGCCAATGTAGACCTCAAGGACACCCTGCCCAAGAGGTAGGGGAGCTGAAATAGTTATACCCAAACTTACCAGTTATTGGTGGAGGGCTGCTGGGTCAGGGCAAAGGGGCATGGAGTCTCTGCAATTTCAGACCTTCCCCAAAAGAGGGCAGAGCAGGCTGCAGCTTTGTGAGAGAACCTCCAGGCAGAGAGGAGGTGGTTCTGGCTGTCAGAAGTCGGGGGACTCTGTGAATGAAAAAGTTCTCATCAGTGGCGATATAGGAAATGCACATCAGCCGTGGCAATATATTTCTGGAGTGTTTTGAGAAGTTCCAGAGGCTTTTCGTTTTCAGACATAAAGTGATCATACCTAACAGAGAATCTTGCCTATGTACATCTTAGTGACCATACTTACGGTCTGGTGACCAGTTAGAGGAAGGATTTAACATCCTATGAGTTTAGTTATGCAACACCTAAGTGAAAACATGACTCAGCTTTGCAAACTGAGGTTTGAAGTTAAATTTTTCTTTATGGCTAATGTTTTGGTTTGAATGGTCACTGCTATTCTTTCTTCAACAACTTTGAGAGATTTCTTGCACGTGCACTGGGCTTTGAAAATCATAGTTACGTGCATTTTCAAGCAAACCCCTTTGACTTCTGCATCTTAACAGACTTCTGAGGATCGCTTTAGTTTTTGTCTCTTTAGAAAGGTGGCACGTCTGTTGAGCTCAGGGTCATGATGTTTGAAATCTGTCCTAGTTGCTGCTGTCCTCAGAAGCAGCATTGCCTGCATCCCCTCTTCCAGTTTTACCCCTCTTTCTTTGCCGTTGCAAATCGCTAGTCATTCAAGGCAACAAATGATTCCAGGAGAGGAAAGGCAATGCTTTATAATTTCTACTTCCTAGCATAGAAGGATAGGCTGCTTGAAAAAAAACTTTTTTTTTACAAGTTGCTAACACCATATTGTATAATTGAAATTTGTTAAGAAAGTAGAACTTGTAGGTTCTCAACAACAACGAAAGGTAAATATATGTGAGGTGATAGATGTTTCAATGGGGAGAAATCCTCTCCCAGTGTATACATGTATCAAATCATCATGTTGTATACTTTAAATATCCTATAATTTTGTCATTTTTATCTTAACACATTATTGACCACAGGATTTTTGCAGAAACTAATGCTTTTGGCTGGTGATTTGTTATATAAGTGAATATTGACATATCTCTAATCAATAACACTCAGGTAACAAAAGATGTATTAATACGTCTCTGGTCAATAAGTTGTTTATAAAGCTGAAAAATATATAGAAACTCGGTAAAACCATTGAACTGATTGCAAGATTTAAGTTCTTTTTCCTTACACATAATCCCCTGCTTTCCTTTCTAATTCTTGCTGTTTTGTGCTCTCCTAATAGGAAGCTCTGCTCAAGGTTTTTGATCCTTTTTCACTCCAGGACTCAGATGGTCAGATGTGACTAATGTGTTTGTGTCAGCATTAGAGCTGAGACGATGGGAATCACAATTTTCAGTGACATCACCTTTGTTACTGTTAGTGTCCTTCTCTTGTTGGACCCATGTGGGGGTCTCCTTGTTCTGACCGTCTCCTCTCTCTGCAGGCTCAGCAGTGGCCTGCTCAATGTGCCAGAGGTCCTGAAACATGGAGTGAAGATAGGGCTGGGTACAGGTTAGTAGCTTCCCATTAAGAGCCATGGCAAAGTGGTTGATCAAGTGCATAACTTTCTACTGTGAATAATTTTCAAGTAACAGTTGTATGATTTAAAAACCTTAGTTATATTTTCTGGCAGTCACATCTTGTGCTAATAAAATAGTGAAGCTGGAAGCAGTAAGAAAATATATGCAAAGGGAAAAGTTTTGGTGGCATTAACCTCTTAAAGCCATTATCCATGTTTATATTCAGACACAGGGCTATAAAGGATAAGTCCTTCTCAAGTGTTTTAGAGATTCTTTTTAAAGAGTCCTTGTTCTTTTTTTTCCTTTTGTTTTATTCTTCTTGCTAAATTTCAGTGGCTTGGATTTTTATATTTTTAGTCTTCAATAACTGTGTCATCACAAATACTGTCTCAAAAGAAAATTATTCGACCTTGTGAATAGTGAACACAAATTCAGTCTATGCCATAATGGAGAACTCTGAGATATATTAAAAAACGTGCTTTGCTTTTAAGAAGTTTTTAACAAAATGAGATTCTGATTCCCACAGGCAGTCTGATGTTTGCTCAGCTGAAGGGCAATCTAGGTGGCTGATGAATTAGTGATGTCTCCTTTTTCTCATAGTACATTTGAATTGCTTTTCCTGAGTATGTGTAGTGCTGCTCACTTTGGAAGGGAGTCAGGCCCCAAAGTCTAGGCATCCACTATAACCTTTCTTTATCACTGGGTATGAATGAACTAAAAAAATTTTCTTAATGGCTTTGGGGCACAAGGGCTTATTTTTCATTCTTGATTCATTTGTCTTACTGATTTGTAAAAGCACCAGGATGTTTGCATATTGAAAATAATGGTTTTCATCATTTTTTACAACAACTCAAGTCTCAGTTAATTTTTATACCAAACAATATTGGTAAGACTACAATAATAAAATATGATTCATTCCTCAGTTTTAGATGAATCAAATCAGTTGAGGTTTTTTTAAAATTTTAATTTAAGCCTTGAATCTCTAAGATTGTGCAATACTTGGATATCAGTTCAGTTCAGTTCATTCGCTCAGTCGTGTCCGACTCTTTGCGACCCCATGAATCGCAGCACGCCAGGCCTCCCTGTCCACCACCATCTCCTGGAGTTTACTCAGACTCGCGTCCATTGTGTCTGTGATGCCATCCAGCCATCTCATCCTGGGTCGTCTCCTTCTCCTCCCGCCTCCAATCCCTCCCAGCATCAGAGTCTCTTCCAATGAGTCAACTCTTCGCATCAGGTGTCCAAAGTACTGGAGTTTCAGCTTCAGCATCATTCCTTCCAAAGAAATCCCATATACTTTCAGGTATTAAGGTAGGAAACCAGTTGTTTTCACTCTGACAGAAAACCTCTAATGGATAAGAAAAAAAGTGGTCAAGAGTTTCTGTCAATGGAAAATTTAGTAGAAATTCAAAACTCAGACGTTGCTTTCAGATTTTCAAGGAGTTTGGTCTCCACAACTTTAATTCCTCACATGACTTCCAGTTCTTGAGTTTGGGTAGCATCAGTTCAGTTCAGTTCAGTCGCTCAGTCATGTCCAACTCTTTGCGACCTCATGAATTGCAGCATGCCAGGCCTCCCTGTCCATCACCAACTCCCGGAGTTCACTCAAACTCATGTCCATCGAGTTGGTGATGCTATCCAGCCATCACATCCTCTGTCGTCCCGTTTTCCTCCTGCCCCCAATTCCTCCCAGCATCAGAGTCTTTTTTGGGTTGCATAGTGATGATCTAAAATGATTATGTAGAGCTCTGTCACTTATTTGCCATAAGACCTTGAGCAAAATACCTTAAATTTCCTAATTTCCATAACAAGAACAACAATAATTATAACAATATCTATGCTACATGCTTGTTTTGAGACTTAAATGAAAAAAATGCATGTGATGTGGTTTGCAGATAGCTGGCAAGTTGCACTAGTCAATAAAGATTGGCTTAAAAGGGAACGAATAACAGTGGTTTCCTGATTAAAAGTTTGATTTAATATGATATATTCTCATATGTTAACTTGGAGGATGCTGTTGCATTTTACATAGCTATCCTATATATACAACTATTTCCTAAACATGACCTTTATGCATAAACTTGTTATTTTCCTTTGAACTTTAAAAGACTGTTTAACTAACATTGTGCCGAGTGTAGGTCTAAGAGTGGATCATTCACTCTATCTATAACAAATAGAGGCATATCTGAACTTTCTCATTTCTTAATTGTTAAATATGAGAAACGTGCATGATGCTTCACAAAACCATTGCAAAACAAGAGAAAGTGGTATCAAAAATAATAAGAGAATGAACATATCTCCCATGTACTTTAGGATCTAGAATAAGAGTTCAGAATATTGCTATCATTCCCAGAGGACAAGAAGACATGGCCCTATGAAAAGACCTTGAGTTTTGATGGAAAAGGAAAATTTGAAAATGGAAGAAGAAAATTGAAAAAGAAAAAATAATAAGCATGTAGGTCACTATACACTACTGGAGGGAGGCTAAATGGTACACCACTTTATAAGAAACTGCCAAATAGTTCTCTAAAGTTGAAAATACATCTACATATGACTCAGTAATTCCATTTTGGGTATTTACCCTAGAGAAATAAGCACATATAGTTATACAAGAATATTTATAATAGCTTTATTAATAATAGCCCCAAACTGGAAATAAAGTTTGAAAACCTTCTAACAGGACAGATAAGCAGATGCAGCATATTCATACAAAGAAACACCACTCAGTATTTTTTTTTTTAAAAAAAGGAACAAATCATTGATATATACAAAACAACAATATTTTGTTAAAAATACTGGAGAGGGTGAGAAGGGAACCCTCATACACTTGGTGGGAAGGTAACTTGGTGCGGTTACAGGAAAAAGAGTATGGAGGTTCCTCAGAAAACTAAAAAGAGTTGCATATGATCCAGCAATCCCACTCCAGGGCATATATCCACACAAAACTATAATACAAAAAGACACAGACACCTCTATGTTCATAGCAGCACTATTTACCATAATCAAGACTGGAAGCAACCTAAATGTCCATCGACAGATGAATGGGTGAAAAACAGTGTGGTACATACATACGGTGGCATACTACTCAGCCATTAAAGAAGACTGAAGTAATGGCACCGAAGCACTATGGATGGACCTAGAAATGATCAGACCAAGGCAAGAAGTCAGAAAGAGGACAAATACCACATGGCATCACTTATATGTAGAATCTAAACTACGACACAAATGAACCTATCTACAAAACAGAAACAGACTCAGAGACATAGCAAGTAGTTGCCGAGGGAGAGGAGTGGACTGGGAGTTTGGGGTTAGCAGATGCAAACTATTACATTTAGAATGGATAAAGAGCAAGGTCCTACTGCATACCACAGGGAACTATATTCAATATCCGGTGATAAACCATACTAGAAAAGAATATGAAAAAAGTAGGTATTACTTTCCCATAGAGCAGAAATTAACACAATACTATACATCAACTCTACTTCAATAAGATAAAACATTTTCACTTAAAAATCATTTTGTTAAGTGAAAAAAGCCGAGCACACCCTGTATGGTTCCATATGTATGAAGTCCAGGGACAACAGATTGTCCAGGTAGCAGCAACAGAACTAACCTACATTGACAGAAATCAGAAAATGGTTGCCAAGCAAAAGCAGAAGTCCGTATTAGTCATGTGCACTTGATTCTGTCCAAAGTGCCTGATATATTTTTCTAACTAGTGTTCTTGTTAGGAGGTGTTGCCTGTCCTTTCTAACTTCACTCTGTAGGACGGGCTCTAGGTCCAACCACACTTTACAAACAGCCCAGTTTCGTTCCTTTTTTGTGGCTGGGTGGTGCTCTTTTGCATATATGCACCACATCTTCCTCGCCCATGCTTCTGTGGGTGAATGTTTAGGTTGCTTCCATGTCCTGGCAATTGTAAACAGCAATGCAGTGAACACTGGGGTGTGCTCTGTGGTGACTGAAATGGGAAGGAAATCCAAAAAAGAAAGGGATATATGTATACATAAAGCTGACTCACTTTACCATACAGTAAAAACTAACACAGCATTGTAAAGCAGTTATACTCCAATAAAAAGTGATTAAAACAAAACATCAATTAGAAAAAGTGGTTGCCAAGATTTGGGGTGGACATGGGGAGGGGAACTACTGAAAAGGGCCACGAGGGACCTCGCTGGGGTGAGGGGAATGTTTAATATCTTGTTTTTTGAAAGGTACTTAAATGGCTATATGTAGTTATTAACATTCATCAAACTGAACACAAGTTCTGAGCATTTTATGATACCTTAATTATCCCTCAGTTAAAAACAAACAAACCACGTAGCTAGCCATGAGAAGCAGAATTATTGTTGTGGAAAATTAAATCAGTGATGTGGAGAATGAAGTTGACCAAAGATCAAAGAGGGTGTTTGAGAACAATCTACATGGAAGATAAGAGAGCATGGCACCAGCAAACGGGATTTTCCTGACTAAGGATCCAGAATTAATGGAAAGGAAGCAACCATCAGAGCTCTGAAGGACAAATCTTTTCTGAGCTTACTGAGTATCGTAATGAAAGAACTTACCCTCTTCTGGTCTAAACCATAACTGAACCAATTGTGGCAAAATGTTTGAATTATAAAGAAAAAGAAAAGAAAGTTCTAAAATGCTGAGGCAGGGGGGAAAGTCATTTATCAATAAAACAATTAAAAACCAATTTTTGTTGGTCTGCAAAATATCAAGAACAAGAGTTTGGAGAGAAAGTGGTTGTTATTCAAAAATATTATATTGGGTCACATTCTCCCTTATGTGTGAAGGCAACAAAATTCTCAGATGTACAAAGGTTTGGAAAATATTCTCCCCCATGAATCCTTTGAAAAAATTACTTGAAAATCTATATGATTCAATGAGTGATGAGCCAAAGTGAAGGGTCATGGTACAGGGAAGTATGGTATAACAGGATGTCACGGGAGGCTAAAATCATTTAAAACAGAAATAAGAAAAAAATTGTAAAGGACTTTAAAAAATGACAGAATGTGTACAATGTTAAAAGTAATACCTTTAAAAAAAAACTATCAGACTATGAGTCTTAAACTGGTCTAACAGCTTTAATAAACAACAATATAAACATTTAAAAAATCAAAATGGCTACATAAATCAAGGTATTTCCCTCTGGGAAGAGGTTCCTGGGACCTGAATATATAATACTGTCTTTGAAACTGAGTGTTAGGTCCTTGAGTTTTGGTATTATATTTTCCCTGTACCATTTGAATGTCTTTAATATTTTATCATAAAATCTTAAAATAATGTACAGGCTGCAAGAAAGAACTTCCCAAGTACTAAAAATTGTTTTACTTTCTGATTTTATTAACAGAAACCAAGAAGTTGTGGTTTATGTGTAAGGTTGAAAGGATGAAGATGTATTTGGCAAGTGGGAGCAAAATTATGAGTGTATAAAGTTTCCTTATCTCAAAAAAAAGGACATAGCAAATTATCAAAACAAACAAACAAACAAACCAGTAACCTGAAAAAATATGGAACAAGTTTACGTCAACAAGACCTACAAACTCATCAAAACAATGTACATGGAGCCAGGATGCCACTCTCCAGCAACAAATTCCTATCCTTCTAATTTACTTCAATTAATTCAAAAGCAATATTCTTTGATCAACTTGTAGACTCCAATCCAGTGATTACATGCTTTTTCAAAATTCATTATTCTTTCCCTAATCTACACATCTTAGATGCCAGAGTATTCTCTATATCATTCCTTGGGATTTCCTTGTTTCTCATGTCCCTCTCTTTTTCCTTCCTTTCTTTCCTTCTACCCTCCCTCCCTCATTTTTTTATTTTTAATTAACTTTTGAAAAGCCCACCCCCCTTGGCTGTCTCAGCTCTTCCCCTTCTCAGTGTTTACAGTTGAGCAGCTGGATGTTGCTGGAAAAAATTTTTCTAGTGGTTTCATTTTAAATGTTGCTTTCAAATCCTAAGTGACCCTTAGCACTACCCAAATAGACAATTATGTTTCTCTAATATGTTCCCATATTCCAAGACAGACTCACCTATTTCTTCCTAAATATTTTATCCCAAATCACACCCTCCTTGCTTCCAGCTAATGGCCTTATCTCATCAGTCATTGAGAAAACAGACACAATCAGAAGTCTTTCCTTTATGTTCCCACCACTAAATTTACATACCTTCCTCCATCTGCTTGCATTTTCTTTTTCTCGCTGCAGCTGAAAAAGTTTCTCTTCCAATCTAAGTCAAAAACAAACATACCCTGAAGTGTGTTCTGTACTCTCTCCTTTCCCTTGATCTCAATAAATCAGTTCCATTGGCCAATAACTCTCCTATATCATTGTTGCCTCCTCCCTCCTGGATCATTCCTTCAGCATACAAACATTCTGTAGACCTCCTGATCTTTTAAGCAAGGTGTGAAGAAAACCTCTCTGTTAATTAGACAGCCTCTTCTCTATCCCCTTTCCCAGCAAAATTTCAATGAGTAGGTACTCATACTGCTACTGCATCCCAGGCACTCTTCTATTTCTCCACCCACTTCAGCCTGGCTTCTTACCACCATCCATAGTTACTATCCTTGTCCTTTCTACCCTGGACTGTTACCACACTACCATCTTTTTTGGAGGAGGAAATGGCAACCCACTCCAGTATTCTTGCCTGGAGAATCCCACAGACAGAGAGCCTGGAGGGCTACAGTCCATGGGGTCACAAAGAGTCAGACATGACTGAGTGACACACACACACACAATCACTTTTGCTGCCAACTCCAAAAGACACTAGTCTGTCTTTATCACACTGGACTCGTCCAAATACTTTTTCTTTGGATTCAGTGAAACCACACTGGTTTTGTTTCCCTTCTTCCTCTCTTGCCTGCCCTTCTTCATCTTCTCAGAAGGTTCCTTCTCTCCCTGGCCATTCAAAAGCTTTCCTCAAGGCTCAGTCCAAGGCTCTCTCCTTTTTTCACCTCTCTTCTTAGGAGTCATCATCTGCAACCATGACTTTACATGGGCTACATATATGCAGATGACCCAGATTTTTATATCCAGCCCAGATTCCTCTTTGAATTCCAAACCTGTATTTTCAATTGCTTACTTTCTCCTTTCTCTTTGATCCCTCCTCATACAATCCCCAAACTTTATTATACCTTGAAACATCTAAGCCTGTCCTCTTAAATGCCTCATACACCTCCAAAATCACTGCAATGGTGACTGCAGCCATGAAATTAAAAGACACTTACTCCTTGGAAGTTATGACCAACCTAGATAGCATATTGAAAAGCAGAGACATTACTTTGCCAACAAAGGTCCATCTAGTCAAGGCTCTGGTTTTTCCAGTGGTCATGTATGGATGTGAGAGTTGGACTGTGAAGAAAGCTGAGCACCACAGAATTGATGCTTTTGAACTGTGGTGTTGGAGAAGACTCTTCAGAGTCCCTTAGACTGAAAGGAGGTCCAACCAGTTCATCCTAAAGGAGATCAGCCCTGAGTGTTCATTGGAAGGACTGATGCTAAAGCTGAAACTCCAATACTTTGGCCACCTCATGTGAAGAGTTGACTCATTGGAAAAGAGCCTGATGCTGGGAGGGATTGGGGGCAGGAGGAGAAGGGGACGACAGAGGATGAGATGGCTGGATGGCATCATTGACTCGATGGACATGAGTTTGAGTAACTTCAGGAGTTGGTGATGGACAGGAAGGCCTGGTATGCTGCGATTCATGGGGTCGCAAAGAGTTGGACATGACTGAGCAACTGAACTGAAGTGAACCCGTCATACAAGCATACAAGAAGCCATTCCTTCTTGCTTAAACTCCTGCACTAGCTTCCTAATTGGAGAAGGCAATGGCACCCCACTCCAGTACTCTTGCCTAGAAAATCCCATTGACAGAGGAGGCTGGTAGGCTGCAGTCCATGGGGTTGCAAAGAGTTGGACACGACTGAGCGACTTCACTTTCACTTTTCACTTTCATGCATTGGAGAAGGAAATGGCAACCCACTCCAGTGTTCCTGTTTGGAGAATCTCAGGGACAGGGGAGCCTGGTGGGCTGCCGTCTATGGGGTCGCACAGAGTCGGACACGACTGAAGCGACTTAGCAGCTTAGCAGCAGCTTCCTAATGGTCTCATATTCCTGGGCCCTTCTAATCCAGTATTCTCTTTTCAAATGAAAACATGACTATTTCACTCCCTCCTGATTACCACCTTCAGTGTGATTTTGAATATGCAAACCTCTTTATGAGGCCACAGAGTTCTGCATGGTGTGACATCTCTCCACCTCCCAGACCCACCTCGTGCTGCTCTCCTCCCTACAGTGCTGCCTTTTAATCCCCTCTGTGAATCACACCCCCTCCTGGCAAAAGACCTGAGTGCCTTTGTTCCTCTGCCTGGAATACCCTTTATGTCTCTCTAAACATGGTTGAGTTCTCATTTTTGTCCTAGCTTAAATGTTGTTGACTTAACAATGTCTTCTCTGACCATCCTGTCAGAGACCATCCTCCATTTTCTTTATCACTAACTGAATATGGCTTATTAATATTTGTTTCTTTGTATGTCTCTCTTCCTTCTCCATAATATAGTAAGCTCATGCAGTACCAGTAACTTTTATTTATGATTGCTTTAATAAATCAAGTACAAAGAAGGTGATCAGTAAATCTGCTGATAAATGAATGAATGAATAGGATGAACACATACATTTACAATTACTTCCTTTTATTCTTCTATTGCCCCCCTGGCTCAAGTTTTTATTATATGGTTTTCTTAGCTGCTTCTTACATATTTTGAAATATATATTCAATCTTTACTTATTTCCATACCATGTAGTGATAGCATTTTATTCTGCCTTTAGATTGAACATTTTCTTTGTTCTAGTAATAAAGAAAAAATCAATAGACAAAGTATTTCAAAGCATAATGTGCATGTTTCCCAAATCATGTGTGTCTTATTAGTTGGATGCTATGATAAAATGAAAGGTTGATGGATGGTTACTATATGTTAAAGTGGACTAACTAAGTAATGAGTAAAACTTTTCAAGGAACTGGATGAGCTTCTGGCAATACTGCTGCTGCTAAGTCGCTTCAGTCGTGTCCGACTCTGTGTGACCCCATAGACGGCACCCCACCAGGCTTCCCCATCCCTGGGATTCTCCAGGCAAGAACACTGGAGTGGGTTGCCATTTCCTTCTCCAATGCATGAAAGTGAAAAGTGAAAGTGAAGTCGCTCAGTCGTGTCCGACTCTTAGCGACCCCATGGACTGTAGCCCACCAGGCTCCTCCATCCATCGGATTTTCCAGGGAAGAGTACTGGAGTGGGGTGCCATTGCCTTCTCCCTGGCAATACTATTCTGGCTAAAGAAAAGTATTTTCTAAAACAAATCATACAAGTTTATCTAAAGACATGTAAGACAGCTGAACATAAAATTAAACTGCAATCTAAGATTACTTAGTGGGCTATTATTTTTGATCTTTGCAATATACATAGGCACTAACAATTACATGTGTCTACCAAGACGTGACAAAAGGAACTCTTGAAATATTACATGTATTTTATTAGCTATAGATGTACTTACAGTTCACGGGGTTGCAAAGAGTCGGACACAACTGAGCGACTTCACTTCACTTCCTCTAATAAAACATGTTAGCTTACTTGACATTTATACAAATTCATTTAACTTTTATATTCATTCTTGTCAAAGGCAGTATTTCAATTTAATTATGATTAGGGACTTATTTAGGAGAAGGCAATGTCACCCCACTCCAGTACTCTTGCCTGGAAAATCCCATGGACAGAGGAGCCTGGTAGGCTGCAGTTCATGGGGTCACTAACAGTCGGACATGACTGAAAGACTTCACTTTCACTTTTCACTTTCATGCATTGGAGAAGGAAATGGAGACCCACTCCAGTGTTCTTGCCTGGAGAACCCCAGAGACAGTGGGCCCCCGTCTATGGGGTCGCACAGAGTCGGACACGACTGAAGTGATTTACCAGCAGCAGCAGCAGGGACTTATTTAAAACACTATAAAAATTCTCATTCCTCATCTATGATGCCAGTGACAAATGTAAAGTTGTCAATATCATTTATTACACTAATTTTTCCAGAATATTTAAGTTCATTCTAAAAGCTCTTCCTGAAAAAAATTATCATAAAGAAGTAGCTGTTTAATTCCCAAAGTCCTCATCGGAATTAAAATACAGTTAGGACAAGTTTTTAGAGCATAGAACTATAGAACTATGAGTTTATTTTAGATCTCATGTTATCTATAATGTATATTTGACCAATTTCTCTGAGAGTTTAGGGAATAATCAAAGATGTTTCTTCTCTTAACTTTATTGAACATTTGGGTATTGTGTGTTGAATTGTGTTCCCTGTACCACCTCCCCCAAAAGGAGATATCTACCAGGAACAGGTAAATATGGCCTTATTTGAAATAAAGATCTTTGCAAATGTAATTAAGGTAAAGCTCTTAAGATGAAGTCATTGTGAATTAAAGTGAATCCAGTGACGAATGTCCTTATAAGAACAAGCAATGAAAGACACAGAAAGACACAGAAGGAAGAAGCCTATTTGAATATGGAGGCAGACACTGGAATTACACTGCCACAAACCAAGGAACACCAGGAGCCCCTTAAACTGGGAGAAATCAGGGAAGATTCTTCCCTAGACACTGTAGGGGTGCTGGCCCTGCCACACTTTAAGACTTCTGCCCTCCAAAACTGTGAGAGAATAAATTTCTGCTGGTTTTTTTTTTTTGCCACACATGTGAGATCTTAGTTCCCCAACCAGGGACTGAACCCATGCCTCTGCAGTGGGAGCTCTGAGTCTTAACCAGCAGACTACCAGAGAAGTCTAAATTTCTGCTGTTTTGGACCATCACATTTGTGGTAATCTGTTTCAGCAGCCCTAGAAAACTCGTAGAAGTACAATTTGATACTAACTGCAAGTTTTGAATTCCTTTAGTCTGTGTCTATTCTGTGTTTGTAGATAAGGTCTTTTCTCTGAAGTATATTAGAGTGAATATCTGTTATTCAAAACAGGAAAAAACCCAATATACTTAATAATCCAGCTCATAAGGTTACTGTTTATTTTATCTACACAGATGTGGCTGGTGGTTATTCATCATCCATGCTTGATGCAATCAGAAGAGCAGTGATGGTTTCCAATATCCTTTTAATTAATAAGATAAATGCAGAAAGCCTCACCCTCAATGAAGTCTTCAGACTAGCTACTCTTGGAGGCAGCCAAGGTAATGAGCATTTTCTTTCTTTCTCACACGATGTACAACCATGCCAATCTATGTCCGTGGCTGAAGTATGAAGGCTCATGATGCTGACATCAGCAGGCATCCCCATATTCATGATTTGCATCTCACATAATATACCCAAAGTTTAGCAAGTAAAGTACACGTTTAAGCATGTGGTGAATCATTATTTGAGTGATATGAATAATTAATTTAGCAAGTTCCTTGTTTTTGGCAGAAGAGATGTTCAGTATGCAGTTATCATATTGTTGTAATGGATACTTGCATTGGTCACATGCATATGAATTCTTTAATCAGTTTCTTCCCATCAAGTCAAGTAAAGTGCTCTCTATTGGCCTGAGTAGTAGTAATAATAATAATAGCCAAGACTTACTGGTTTCTTACCATGTGGTAGGCACTATGCAACATGCTCTATGGATGCTGTTATTTAATCCTCAGAACTACTGCTATTTATTCTATTTTACCAACCAGGTACCTAAGTGAGGCTTATACACCTGTCAAGCTGTGGTATATTATTTGAATCTGGAAAATCTGATGCCAGAGTGCAGGTCAATGCTTTCCACTGCAATATCTTCCTGTATAAATCTTTTTTTTTCCTTCCTGTATAAACCTTAGCCTAGACTCTGTATTTTGTTTATATACTTAAGCACACTAATTGCAAGCCTCCTTCAAAAGAGAAAGTTGTAAAAATACAGCTGGTTGATATGCAAATATTGTTCATCAGCTTTTCCCAGTTCTCACATGTAATTGTATTTTTACTGAAAAAATAGAACTTGGTAACTGTATTGCTTTCACTTTAGTATTGTAATATAATCTGGATGGATGATAATGAGCATAGCATGAAATCTTAGGTAGCTAGTGAGAAAGAAAAACATAGATCTTGAGGCAGGTGTATATTTTTAAATATATCTTGATAATTATGATAAATACCCTAGATCTTAGAAATGAAGTATGATGGAGGCCAGGGTATCCTGGGAATAGAAACTTCCTGGCTCTTCTCTGAATGTTCTGCTATCATGAATGCCATAAAGAACATTTCAAGAAAAAGGTCATACGCTTTGCATTTTCCCATGTCTTATGACTTCATTTTCTAAAGTTCTAAGTTTTAAAAGTTCTGTACTTTTAACAAGTGTGACATTCCCCACTTTCACATCTGAGTTCACATCGTTGTCCTACCACCTTAACTTCATGGTGTAAATGACTTGAACGTGAACGTGAAGTTGCTCAGTCGTGTCCGACTCTTTGTGACCCCATGGACTACAGACTACCAGGCTCCTCTGTCCATGGGATTTTCCAGGCAATAGTACTGGAGTGGATTGCCATTTCCTTCTCCAAGGGATCTTCCCAACCCAGGGATCAAACCCTGGTCTCCCGCATCGTAGACAGACGCTTTACCGTCTGAGCCACGACTTATATTTAAATAATGCTTTTTTATTCTAGGCCGACTGTGAGTTGTTTCATCAGGATCCTGTTATCTGACCAGGCCGGCATGGGGTGCTTGCCAAATCATTTCTACCTTGCTCTACAGTTTTCAGATCTATTTTCTGGGCCTCCGAGTTTACTGTGACAGAATTTCTTTTCCTTAGCTTGTGTCTCCACAAGAGTCTGAGTGAATGAGATGAATGCTTCCCTGTTAAAAGCTGGACTCTTCCTAGCTTTACATTAACTCTCAAGATTAAGATATGCATAAACTGCCTTCACAAAGTCAATATCTGCTCCAGAGACAGTAAAACTGCATTTCTTAAAGTGCATTTGAGTTGCCTACCAGCACGGTTAGGCCTCTCTGCAATAATGTGAATTTAGATCAATTTACAATTCACTGAAAGTAGTTGTGTCTTTTTTTGGTTAGTTAATACCTGAACTCTCCAGATTCTAACAAATAATCCAGTTAGTGTATATATATGTATCCAACTCTTTGCAATCCCATGGACTGTAGCCCACCAGGCTCTTCTGTCAATGGAATTTTCCAGGCAAGAATACTAGAATGGGTTGCTATTCCCTCTCCAGGGGATCTTCTTGACCCAGGGATCAAACCCGAGTCTCCTGCATTGCAGGCAGATTATTTACCATCTGAGCCACCAGGGAAGCCCTGACAGAGTGGCATAGTGGGGCTATAACACACACACACACACACACACACACACACTCACTCACACACACACCACACACACACACACACACACACACACCCTTGTCAAATCCTGGCAAATGAACCTGGATATCTGGCCTATTAAACATACAATAATTTTATGTTGAATAGTCACCAAAAACTCATGCTTGTCATGCTATTTGTCAATTGAAAAATGACAAGTGTCAAGTGTAATAACAAACATCAAATGAAAAATGTCAAGTGTAATCAGTGAAGGGGGAGAAGATTTCTAGTGACTTTCTATCTCATTCAGTTCTTCTCCCCACAATCAGAAGTCACCCAGCTGCTTTTTAACTTTTCTAATTATGTTTGCACCGCTGTCTTCCTATAAGAATTCTTTGGCTAAAAAGTCTCTTTCTTTTCTAGAATAAATGAGTTACCCTTTAAATCACCATTTAAGAACAAGCAGGATTTCTAAATGTGTACTTAGAGCATTGCCAAAAGACTTTTGGATATCCATACATAGAAATATAATGCAGCAGTTATTGTCTAATATTTTCACACAGGACCGTATTTTGACAGTGACAGAATAAAAAAAAAAAAACACAAGTAAAAATTCAGCTACAAAATGCTGCACTCCAGTTGACCTTTCTTTCATGCATGCTTCCATTTGGAACACTATCCACATTATTGGATTTAAGGAGCTTAAATTCAATACCCTCACTGACCAGGAAAACCAGCTACCCTCATCTTTTGAAAGTAAACCATGAAAATGAGAAATGTTCTTCCTTGACCTCCACTATTCATGGAACAAGAATTCTAGCTGTGAGATGGATCAAGTCAATAGACATTATTGACCTATGCTCTATGTAAAGAACCATTCTTCTCTGGCAACCAGGAAATCTTTAAGGTTACAGAGAAATTAGTCTGCTTCCTAAAGCACTGGGACTCTTGAGTTATGAGGATCCATTTACTTTCAGAAGTGAATATTTTTCTATTCAAATCATTTAAGGAACTTAGGATGGATATGCCTGCATTGACAAACATGCAAAAAAAAAAAAAAGAATTAGTTTTTACTTATTTGAAGTTCATTACACTGCCACAAAAGTAGATCTTATCAGCTATTTTGTAGGACAAAAGAATAAAACAGGGAAGGAAAGGAGTTGGAATGTTGGAAGGTGAATGGGGAGGAAAAGAAAGATATTAGGTCAATCCTCATGTTTCTTAGAGAGATGAATGGAAATCATAGACCAGCTGGACTGTGAGGGCACTGCGTAGAGCCAAAACAGACATACCATAAGAATTATTAATATGATCAGGGTGTTGAAGGGTCCTCTGTTCTCAGATTTTGCTTTCCCTCTCCTTACTCTGCTTTCTGTAAATCGAAGTCTTGCGGTCTATTGGAATACTTCATTATTAAGATACTGATTTTTTTTTTTCTAGTGATATGTTGGCAGATTCTGTCCTTGTAAATTGGAATATTTACATGGTCCAAAGCTTGGAGATACTGACTGTTTGTTAATTTATTCCACCCTGTAGTCCTGGGGCTGGATAGAGAGATTGGAAACTTTGAAGTGGGTAAGGAATTTGATGCCCTCCTGATCAACCCCAAAGCATCTGACTCTCCCATTGACCTGTTTTATGGAGATTTTGTTGGTGAGATTTCTGAGGTACGTAAAAGGAAGTTGATCAAAAAGCATTTATTTCATGAACTAGTCATAACAACTATAGGAAAAAAAAAGAAACTGAAACAGGTTAATGGAATGGAGGAGACTCTTATAAGGGAAGCTAGATCCTTTTAAGTTATTATAATTTCATGACAATAATGGTATAAATAAACACTTCTATTTTGAATATATTTGTATATTTGAAGGTACTTGACTCTAAGAAAACATAATATAGTTACCACTTATTGAACACACTTTCTATGTGCTAAATGGAATGGGATTATGCACTTTCAAACATCATTTTTAACTATCAGAACTATTATGAAAGGAACGTGCTATTAATATTACCATGTGGTTTATGGGGCAGTGAGACTTAAGGAAGGTTAAATGATTTCCTAAGAACTCATGGCTAGTAATTAATTGACAGAGTTTGGATTCCATTCCAGGACTTTCTGATTTGGGGGGTCTGGGTTCTTGATCACAATGCTACATTGACTCTCTTAATTATAAGAAAGTGAGTTTCATTACTTTGTCCCTCTTATCATGTTTTTGTATATATAAAATAAACTGGTTCTTACTTTAATAAAAATTCTTTATGAGATAATTTTTCTTAAAATTTAACTATTGCCATTTAAAAATTGATCCACTTATGAGAATAAGTGTGATATTAAATGTAACATACTGAAGTTTTTTTTTTCCTCTGTTCCCTTTTTTATTTTTTTAATTTTTAACGTTAGTTTACTTTACATTACTGTATTGGTTTTGCCAAACATTGATATGAATTCACCACAAGTGTACAAGCGTTCCCAAGAAAAGTGCCGGATTATTTGAAGTTAATAGCATTAGTTATTTTTATATTAATTAATCTTTTACTTTTAATTGAGTGAATTTCCTGGAATGTTAGAGTGAGTTTCTGGGAATAGAGTTCAGTCCCATTCATCCAGGCATTTTTCTTGTTTTATAGACCTCTTAAAATATTTAAATTATTATATTAAATTATTTAATTTATGTTAACACTTTCCCTCTGAAGATTTCAAGGTTATATATTAAGAACTTTCAGGCATTGGAAAACATTTGTTAATAATCAGTACTTTTATTTTTTTAGGCAAAAGACCATTTCGTTTTCATTAATAAAAGTAGATTTTGGGGTGTTCATTGGATACCAGCTTAAGTGAGACAGTGACTATTAGCCATAGAAGCTAGTTCCAGTGAGTAGAGTTATGTACTTTTGGCCATAGTTTAGCATTTTGACTTGGGATACTGGATTGTTGGTGACAAATAATTTCTTCCCCTTTACCCAGCTCTGTTATTGGAATAGACAGACACCAGTGTGTCCATTTCTGGGACTAAGTTCCAGCCAGGCTAATGTACACAAAAGAGGGAATTACAGTACCTGTCAAATGGATGGATTATGTAGCTTATCTCAAGACCTTTTTAGGGCTTAAATTAAAAATATTTTCACTGTAACTCCTTGATATGGAATGCAAGACTAAAGAAATTCACATGTGGAACTGCAAACAGATAGTGATAATCAAGATAGCATCTTCTATGTAAATATATAAATAAGTTTGGGCATTGAAGTGTACAACATTTTTCTCCTCTGTGGGCTATATATATATGTTTACAAAAAAAAAAGTCTGTTTAGAAAAAAATAAAAATAGATTTTTGCCATCAAGAAATAAGTTTATATTTCTGGGTTTGGCCAACCACTATTCATTGTCAATTTGCTTTTCTAAGTGCAGAAAATATTCTTTATTATTATTATCTTTATTTTTTCATTTTAGGCTGTTATCCAGAAGTTCCTATATCTAGGTAGGTATACATGTCTCTATGCTAAATAAAATCTTTTGTTGTCTCTTGGTATGCTCTCTGCATATTTTGTACCATATGTTAAGCATTAGGTGTGATCATTTGCTTCGACTTATTGTTTTTAGCATTCCTTAGCACTGAGCCCATTTATGGTACAATATTTAAAGGCACTATTTGAAATGAACATGCTCTTTGAGAACATAGTATTAAACCCTAAACTTGAGGAATGGCAGGCAAGACGAGATCATCCTATACTTCCTCCTACACTTGTTCTGACCCTTCAGCCTGTCCCACCACATTGTGTTTGTGATAAGTATGTGGTGGAGTCTTTCCATGCATGCTTTTTTAACATGTTGTTGTTTAGTTGCTAAGTTGTGTCCAACTTTTTTGTGACCCCATGGAATGTAGGCCACAAGGCTCCTCTGTCCATGGGATTTCCCAGACAAGAATACCGCAGTGGGTTGCCATTTCCTTCTCCAGGGGATCTTCCCGACCCAGGGATCAAAGCCATTGCATTGGCAGGTGGATTCTTTGCCACTGAGCTACCAGGGAAGCCAGTTTTTCTTTTTTTTTTTTAACATACTCACATTCAATTCCATTCACTGAGAGAGACAGAGAAGTAAATAGTATAGAAGAATCTATTCTTCCTCTCACTCCACTGAGTGACCTCTGAGTTCTAAGTGAATTTGGAGTGGGAGAGACACATGTGGTACTTCTTGTGAAGCTCAGTTGTTGCAAGCCCTTCATCTCACCATGCTGAGTATTATTCTGAGGCGTAAAAATAAGTATTTCTTTTACAACTGGGGCTGGAAATGGAAACCACTCATTCTAGCTAAAAGGACAGTGATGGAGGGTCGATTCAACTTTACGTGAATTCTGTTTTAGGCATGTATTTCAGGCTCTAATCCTCAGATTAGATGCTGCATTTTCTATTGATCATATCTCCCTGTACAGGTTATAAATAATGATTCCTGATGTTTCTTTCAGGAGATGACCGAAATATTGAGGAGGTGTATGTGGGCGGAAAGCAGGTGGTTCCCTTTTCGAGCTCAGTGTAAGGCCCTCAGTGTCTACAAGTTTTCCTGGGGTAACACAGTTCTGTAGCTTCTCGTGCCCAGGTGGAGTTAGGAAGTCAAAAAACAGTACCTTGTTCTTGGGGTGACTATCTCCCTCTGTGTCTAGTTACAGTATTCGCTTGACAAATCTTTTGAAGGAAGTTGTGCTAATTCTCAGCTCTGGTTGGGAGGATTAAAAATTTCTCCTTTTAGAACTGTTTAAGGTTTACTTTAAAGCTCAAACATAAGGGAATGTTATTACTGGTGGTGTTCTTATTATGGGATTTAAATAAAATCGATTTCACATTTGGAAATGTGGAGAAAAAAGGATATTCCTATAAGGTTAGATAGTTTCAGCTAGCAAATGTGAAAACTGGAAAACAGAAAGGAACCAGTGAGTATATTTTTACAAGGGAGAAAAAGTTAAGACTATGAAAAACATTGGGAAATCACTTCGGATTGTGTTTGAAAATTATACACTGAGCATACTAATTTAAAAAGTGAATCTGTTGAATTTTAAAATGTGTTTCTAGATTGATCTTGTGTTCTGGAAATTTGCACTTAATGGCACTTGCATTTCAGAGACGTGTTATTGTTGCGCTTTGCCTTCTTACGGGATGAAATGTCAGAATATGAATGCCACATGCTGTCTTAATATAATTGTGTGCTTAAATGTTTGACAGAAGTTGGTTATTAAAGATTTAATGTCTCTTGGGAATATTATTCACATAACTACATAGCATAAATAGCTGTACTTTTGTGTACTTTAAAATACCTTAGAGTATAACTGTGTGATGCTGTTATTGCTTCAGTTTTATCAGAAGAGAAACAAATTCCACACTGCACTGTTGTGTAGATTGATGTCTTCATAAATGGGGCAAGTTCTGGGCATCCAGGAGGTGTCAGTACTAAAAGGAAGGGTTTCATTGTGATGACCTGTCCTCCCAAAGAACTATTCCATAGTTGGTGGGAATTTCATACTCATGTCAATCTGTTAGAACTTCAAAATGAAGGACAAATCCTATTAGATAAATTTTATTAAAAATCTTTAAACCCTGCATATTGAAATTACTCTATTTTCAATTTTATCTTGCCTTTTTAATTCCTAATAATTTTCAAGGCATTAGAATTCTAGGATGATGAAAAATATTTAGATGTCCCACTAATGTTTATATTAATTAGTACTTAATCTGTACTAGACATCTAGAAACAGTAAAGAAATAGTGTTTTTATGCTTCCTAATATAGTGTGCTTTCCTATAACCTAGAATTAAAAACAAATTATGACTTTATGATGAAATCCCTAAGAAATATTGATATTTAAATGCTATATTTAAATGATATATTTAAT
>SJYQ01096261.1:363161-423998 GCA_006410935.1 Redunca redunca
GTAAGTGTAGCATCAGAAGCCGGAAGAATGGCCATATATAACCAGCCTGTCAAATGTTAAATTTAGCTCTGATAATCTATTAGGACCTGCATTTAGTTTCTAGTAAAAATAGAATGTGTTAAAATTTGAGCTCCCTGTATCACTTACGTGTTTTACTTCCCCAAGTACAGTATTCCTGAATGTTGCATATGCTTTTTGTGGTAATGCAGGCATTAGATGTACACATGCCCGGATGTTCTGCACTTTGAAATGTTGCCTTTGCTCAATGTGGGTTGACTTTTGAATTGCAGAGAGGCAGTATTCCAAGTCAACTCTATTTGTCACTTTATTTTGAATATTTTGCTCTCAGACAGCAAAGGAAGGATTAAAACATCTTCACAGCCCCCTCACCCTACTCTGCACTATTTGCCTCAGGTTTCCTGAGATTTTTAATAGAATATACTTTAACAGGTAAAAATGTTTTCGATAGTAGAGACTCTCATACATTTAAAAATATTTTTGCAACCAGAACACAAAAGCAGGCTAATTAGCCAATGTAAATTTAATTTTCAAAAGAGAGTAAAATGTAGGATTAGAACAAAAAAGGTTGTCCTTGTAATTATAAACTGAGACCAAGAAAACTCTGTCTCCTTATTTGTTAGCCCAGCTTCTTCTGATTTAATTGCTGAAGGTTTTAGAATCCAAGAGAATATCTTGGAATAAGCTTCCTTCATGCTAGAAGGAGGACTTTCTAAAGTAATATTATGATCATTGAACCCCATTGGATCTCTTTTTATTTCTGTGAGGATTCTGCATGGTCAAGGAAGGAAGTTGATGGGAAACACCCCTGTTATACTTAGTTGATCTGAGGTGTGGTCTTGAATATCCCTGTCTACAGCTACCACTGAGATCTCAGCAAGGAAACAATGGCTGTGAGATCCAGCAAAGAATTTTAAGTCTTTACTCCCTTCCAGACTCCTCCTGTTTTTCATTTTTTCACCTCAGAGCCAGGCATCTGGGAAGCTTTAAAACCTAGCTAGAAGGCCCGTTGTATCAATTCTACCCTGTGCTTGTTATTCACGGAAGATATTCAGAGCTGGATGCTCCTGTAGTCAACTGGACAGAGGTGATGATGCAAGCAATCACATGTTTGCTTGCTTGTTTGTTTTTTAAAAGTGTTCTGAGTTAGTAAAAGGTAGACTAAAAAATGTGTCATGGGCAGTGTCTTGAAGTAATTTTCAAATTGGTGGACTGTAAATTTTTAAGGTTTTTTTCTTTGCAATTTCAGATCTGTTTAGCTACTGTAGGTATGACTTTGGACCCTGACACTTTAATGTCTCTCAAGCATGGGAAGAAGTGCAGAAATGGACTGACAAATGTTAGAAACCCTGGCATTTGTCTCCTGCATGTTTTCACTCTCAGCCCCTCCTTCCCTCCCCTCCTACAGTCCTGAGTGTGAGAGATCAGAGGTGAGGGGTTGATTTGTAAATCTGGTCCAAACTGAGTGAAATGTAACAGTGAAATTGGCATGACACTAGATGTAAATCCCAAGATGATTCCCACAGTCCACAGGATTCAAGTGACTTGAACCATAGATGATATATGGTATTGATTTATCTGTTCACTTCCTATTCAAAAGTCTGTCTTAAAATTGAAAACTACTTTACATTGTATTAAACTTCTGATCGCTGCTCTTAAGAATATATACATGTATGTATTCATGGGAACATTTTCCCTCAATATTTATATGATTTGTTTATTGTTCCTGTGCTAAGTGATCTCTTTCTGCTTCAAACAAAAATAAATGAGGTTCTGTGTTTATATGTTTCAGTTGTTGTGAGTTCTGTCAGTCTGATAGAGGTAAGATTTGTTTTACAATGTTTTTCTCCTTTTAACATGAATTTAAGAGATTGAAAGGGGTCAACTGTATGGTGATGGATGGAAACTAAAATTTTGTGGTAAGCATGTTGTATACAGAGGTATAATGCTGTAAACATGAAACATATAATACTATAAACCAATACTATCTCAATAAAAAAAAGAAACATCATAAACTGTAGAATAAATAGAATATTTAGCTGTGGGCCAACATGTGTCTTCTATCCTATAAAAGTCACCATACATAGGTTTTTAAAAATTAAGCTGAGCTATAATGTTCATCCTTTTAGATTCAGATTAGTATTGCCTTTGATTTAAGCATAGTTGAAATTTCATATGACTGGAATCTACCACAAAAAATACTCTACATCCGAAGACATAAAGATGAAACCACATGAGACAATGGGAGGGGTGTACTTTGCAATGTAATTAAATCCCATACTACCTGGGTGGGTGAACCACAAACTAGAGACTAATTACAGCACAGAAATTCTCCCACAGAGCTGAGAGCTCTGAGTTCCACATCAGGCTCCCCAGGCTAGGGGTCTGGCATTGGATGGAGGAGCCCTCAGGAGATCTGGCTTTGAAGGCCAGTGGGGCTTGATTGTGGGAGCTCCACAGGACAGCGGTGGAGGATGGTGGGAAACAGGGCCTCCACTTCCAGAGGGTGCACACCAGCTCTCGTGCACACCAGCACGCAGAGCAAAAGCAGCTGACTTCCTAGGAGCCTGGGCCAGACTTATCTGCTGGTCTTGGAGGGCCTCTTGTGGAGTTGGGAGGAGGGTGACTGTGGATCTGTCTGGGGTCATAAAACCTGGTGGCAGAAAAATTGGTGAATGTACACCTACTTGAAGAGAGTACACCTACTCTTCCAGGAGGCAGACATATTGCTTGCATCATTAGCACAAAAACCTGCCCTCACCCAATGACCTGTAGGCTCCAGGGCTGGGGCACCTCAGGCCAAACAGCCATCAGGGCAGAAACATAGACCCATCAGCAGACAGGCTGCCTAAAGACTTCTTGAGCCCACAATCACCTCTAGACATGCCCCTTGACATGGCCCTGCCCATCAAAGGGCCAGATTGAGCTCCACCCACCAGTGGGTGGGCATCAGCCCCTCCCACCAGGAAGCCTGCACAAGCCTCTGGACCAGCCTCACCCACTAAGGGGCAGGTACCAGAAGCAAGAAAACTATGATCCTGCAGCCTGCAGCACTGAGTACACAAACACATCAGAACCTACCCTGAGACCCTGATCCCTGGCCTTCTGGGAGGGACACATAAGACATCCCTTACAGAAAGCCACTTCTCCAAGGTCAGGAAACATAACTAACCTACTAAACACATAAAGCACAAATAGAAATTTAAACAAAAGCGATGGCAAAGGAATATGTTTCAGGAGAAGGAACAAGATAAAACCCTAAAACAATAACTAAGTAAAGTGCAAATACGCAATCTACCTGAGGAAGGGTTCACAGTAGAGACTCTTTACTTTTGATTGTAAAGACAATCAAAAACTCAGGAAAAGAATTGAAGCACATACCAAGAAGTTACAAGAAATTTTTTTAACAAAGAGAAAATATAAAAAACAACCAGAGTTGAAGAATACAATAACTTAAATGACAAATACACTTGAAGCAATCAATAGCAGAATAAATGAGGCAGAAGAAAGGATCAGAAAGCTGGAAGACAGTAATGGAAATCACTGCTATGGAACAGAATAAAGAAAAAAGGACTGACAAGGAATGAAAACAGTTTAAGGGACCTCTGAGACAACATCAAACACACCACTATTTTCATTATAGGGGTCCCAGAAGCAGAAGAGGGAAAGAAAGGACCTGAGGAAATATTTGAAGAGATAATAGCTGAAAAATTCCCTAACATGGAAAAGGAAACAGTCACCTAAGTCCAGGAGCACAAAGTCCCATACAGGATTAACCCAAGGAGGAACACGACAAGACACACAGTAATCAAACTGATGAAAGGATAAGGGGCAAATATTAAAAGCAAAAAAGGAAAAGCAACAAATAACATGCAAAGGAAACCCCATTTGGTTATCAGCTGATTTTTTGGTAGAAACTCTGCAGGCCAGAAGGTAGTAGCATAATATTTTTAAAATGATGAAAGGGGAAAACCTACACACAATGATACTCTACCCAGCAAGGCTCTTGTTCAGATTTGACATGGAAATCAAAAGCTTTACAGACAAGCAAAAGCTAAAAGAATTCAGCACCACCAAATCAGCTTCACAGCAAATGGTAAAGACAGAAAAGAAAAGTCCACAACTAGAAACAAGAAAATTATGAAACTCCTAGAGCTCAAGAAGGGAATGGCTACCCACTCTAGTATTCTTGGGCCTTCCCTAATGGCTCAGATGGTAAAGAATCTACCTACAAAATAAGGAAGACCTCGGTTCAATCCCTGGGTCAGGAAGATCCCCTGGAGAAGGGAATGGCTACCCACTCTAGTATTCTTAGGACTTCCTTAATGGCTCAGATGGTAAAGAATCTACCTACAATGTAAGGAAGACCTCAGTTCAATCCCTGGGTCAGGAAGATCCCCTGGAGAAGGGAATGGCTACCCACTCCAGTATTCTTGCCTGGAGAATTCCATGGACAGAGGAGCATGGCAGGGCTACAGTCCATGGGCTTGCAGAGAGTCAGACACAACTGAGCAACTTTCACTTTTCAGAAACAAGAAAATTACCAAACTGCTAGAGCTCATCAATGAATTCAGTTACAGGATAAATAAGGTTACAGGACACAAAATTAATACATAGAAATCTGTTGCATTTTTCTACACTAACAACAAAAGATCCAAAAGAGAAATGAAGGAAATAAATCTCATTTACCAATGCATCAAAAAGAGTATTTCAGAATACATCTCCCTAAGGAATCAAAAGACCTGTCCTCAGAATACTGTAAGACACTGATGAAAGAAATTAAAAAAAAACAGAGCTGAAGGAATTGGGCTTCCTGACTTCAAACTATGCTATAAAGCTACAGTAATAAAAACAGTTTGGTAGGACTTCCCTGGTGGTCCAGTAGCTAAGACTACATTCCAATGCAGGGGGCTCAAATTCAATTCTTATTCAGGGAACTAGATCCCACATGCTGCAACTAAGAGTTCAAATGCCCCAACCAAAGATCCCACATGTTGCAACTAAAGAACCTATATGCCACAGTGAAGACTGAAGCTGCATGTCACAACTAAGACCCAGTACAGCCAAATAAACAAATTAATTTAAAAAAATAGTATGGTACTAGCACAAAAACAGAAATCAATGAACAGGATGGAAAGCCCAGAAATAAACCCGCACACCCTATGGTAAATTAATCAATGACAAAGGAGGCAAAAATACAAAATGAAGAAAAGACAGTCTCTTCAGTAAGTATTGGTGGGAAAACTGAATATCTACAAGTAAAAGATTGAAGTTAGAACCTTCTGTAACATCAGACACAAAAATAAGCTCAAAATGGATTAAAGACCTAAATGTAAGACTGGATACTATAAAACTATTAGAGGACAACAGAGGCAAAACACTCTTTAACATAAATATTGCAGCAATATCTTTTTTGAATCTACCTCCTAGAGTAATGAAAATAATTAAAAAATAGAAACTAATTAAACTGTAAAGCTTTTGCACAGCAAAGGAAACCATAAACAAAATGAAAAGACAGCCCACCAGATGGGAGAAAATATTTGCAAATGATGTGACTGACAGGGATTAATTTCCAAAATATACAAACAGCTCATTTATCTCAATTTAAAAAAACAAACAACACAGTCAAAAAATGGGCACAAGATCTAAACAGATATTTCTACAAAGAAGATATATACATCACCAAAAAGCACATGCAAAGATGCTCAACATCACTAATTATTAGAGAAATGCAAATAAAAACTACAATGATGTATCACCTCATACAGTGAGAATGGCCATCATCAAAAAGTCTACAAATAACAAATGCTGGAGAGGGTGTAGAGAAAACGGAATCCTCCTACACTGTTGGTGGAAATATAAGTTGGTGCAACCACTATAGAAAACTGCAAGGAGGTTCCTTAGAAAAATAAAATAAAAAATAAAATAGAACTACCACGCTGTGCTGTGCTCAGTTGCTCAGTCTTTGCGACCCCATGGACTGTACCCCGCCAGGCTCCTCTGTCCATGGGGATTTTCTCCAGGCAAGAAGACTGGAGTGGGCTGCCATGCCCTCCTCCAGGGGATCTTCCCAACCCTGGGATCGAATCCAGGTCTCTTTGAGAAAATAATTTTGATTTACCTTTTTAGTTTAACTGCTGTTATTTAATTAATGCTATATTTGTTCTTATTGCCTAAAACAGTATTTTCCAAATATAGATGGTTTAAATATAATTCTTGTGAATACATTATTCTCACTTCAGTTTTATTTCTAGATAAATAAAAATTATTTATCATCTAGAATCAGAAGGTGTAAATATTTTATTTTGATTGAAATAAGAAGTCCACTATACTAAACCATTATTGAGAGAGGTTTGACATGACTGGATGAAGACATTTGAAATAATAAAGATCATTTCTATCTGCTATGAGATTTATTAGAAATCTATAAAAGTTACTTAATATTTATATCAAGTTTTCATTGGTTTCAAAAACAGTGCAACCCCCCCCTCAAAAAAACCCACAAAAGACCTAAATAACAACACCCCCAGCTAAATTTAGTAATATTTTTATTAATTTAATCCTGAATTTTCTGGTTATTTTAGGGGAGTTGACATTTTGCAACTGTTTCTTTTGTCACTTTTCTTAGCCCTTATTTTGCTCAAGATATTCTTTGCTATTTAAATATTTCTAAATTTTATCCAATCAGAAGTCTTCACTTATGAAAAAAAAAAATTGGACATGTTCTCCTGCTAGCAGGCGGCCATTGCTGAACTGTCCCACACAAAATGAGACAGTTGTTTCCTCCATACAAGATGCTCTCCTGTGACTCTGCCTCCCCACCATCACAGACAGTTGGCCAAGTATTTGTATTGATTCAAGCTAGATCCAAAGATCTCTTCCTAGAATTGCAGGTCTCGAACCCAGGTCTCCCTCATTGCACATGGATTCTTTACCAGCTGAATCACAAGGGAAGCTCCTAGAATTATAATTCAAGACTTAAATAAACCAAGTAGGTTTATACTAGATTATTTTCAGAGGCTGAGTATATATTTCCACTTGGGAGTGGCTGTGTGAAGCCATCAGTGAGCCAGATGAGTAGGCAGATTCAGTCTATAAAGAGATGCTGTAGAACAGGGCAGACCTGTGCAGAGAAGCCAAGAGACTATGTGGCCCCAGAGGGGAGCAGCTATGTGGCCTCTTGATAACTTGTTTAACCCTCAACTGAGGCTCCCAAAGGGCCTATGTGTACCTGTCATGGGTCCCATAAAATTCCTTAAATTTATTCTATTATATCCTATTTGGCTTTATTTACTTATTTTTGGTAATCACACAACTCTTGAATAAAGACTTGGCTGCCATATTAAAATGCAATTTTAAAATTCCTTCTCAGGCAGCTGTTATCCTGGCAAACATTACTTAAGACTACTATGGGAGTTGAGGGGTGAGAGGTGTAAGGGGTTCCTTACACCCTTCTGACAACAAGTTAAAAGTCTTCACCAGTGAGGTGAAACAAGCTTCTGTTACAATTAGTTGATCTGATTACCCTTTTAATATTCTTTATGTTTCCACTAAATACCGATGAATAATCCTCTGTACTTAAATAGTCACCACCTCCTGCCTGCTTCTCAGTTACATGCCAATAGTAGCTGAATGTCTCTAATGGTTTACAAGAGGAGGGAACAAACAAGTGACTTGTGGAGTGGACTCTGCACTCTGATAGGACAGCACCGGTTTTCCAGAGGTAGGACACCTCAACTAGATTACTTCCCACTCTGAGGAGGAACAGGTTTTCCTGACTTCCTCCCCTACTACTTTTCTTTTAAAAATGACAAGTAAAAACTAAGATTGATATAATAACAATAGCAAACAGTGTGCACTTTGTCAGGAAGGAATAAACTTTCCTTTAGTCTTCGAGGTTCTGGCTGACCTAAAAATTAAATTGACATGAAGAGACAGGTGGCACAGTGCTAAAGAACTCATCAGCCAATGCAGGAGACGCATGAGACGTGAGTTCCATCCCTTGGTCAGGAAGATCCTCTGGAGTAGGAAATGCTACCCTGCTCCAGTATTGCCTGAAAAATCCCAGGGACAGAGAAGCCTGGAGGACTACAGTCCACAGGGTCCATAAATTGTCGGATAAGACAGCGACTGAGCTTACTGCAAGACAGATTAACTGGAGAAAAGCAAACAAAATGTTCAATAACATGTATACATGGGAGAGAGCCAAAAAACTGCGTAACTTGCCAAAATGCAAGAATATATACGATCAGTTCAAAGTGAATGAAACTGGCCTCTTGGTACAAGGTACAAACTGGTCATTTTCAAGCACAAGTTGAGACTGCAAGCGATCCAAGATGGAGAAAATGTTTAACCAGTGCACCACCTAGTGGCCAAAACTTGAACAGTTTGCTCTGTGAAACAAGGTCTCCCTCCAAAAGGGTCAAGCTGCAGAGGAAAAAAAGAGGCTAAATTAATTTTATCTTGATATCCAGAAAAATATAAATTCATAATTTTAATAAAAAAATAAAACAAGACAAGAAAATTTAGAGCATTATTTTTCTAGCAGGAAGTTGGAATTTTTTTACTGTACAAGTAAATTAATAAATAATCTCTTAGGTTGAACCCAGACACTACAATAGACCACACATAAAATTATATTCTTGATAGATATCAATGTAATTTAGTTACTGTCCTTAATAAAGGCAATTTCATAAGGAAAAAAATATGATATCCAAAATGGCTTGTTGAATCAATTCAGTACTTAGAAAATAAAAGGCAAAGATTTGTCCATCAGAAAGGAATCTTACTTGTGGGAATACTGCAAAATAATGAATTTCCATGAGCATACTAAAGCTGGATCAGAAGTAGGAATGCAGTACAAATTGTTTTACACATTCACCATAATAAAGTTCACCAACACTGCTTAGAGTTTGGTCAATAATTTTAGATGCATGATTCAAACCATAAAACTTGTTCTGGCTTATGCAAACCAATTACCAGTTAAAGGCATCAACCCGTCTACCGGGGTTAGATAGTCAAATGAAATCATTGTCTGAGAAATCGGGAATGGTTCTTGTGATGGTCCCAAGAAGGATATTAAGAGTCAAGTCTTAGAATCTCAGATTTGGAAGGAAACTTTAAAGATCATCTTGTTTGGCCAGCTAGCTGGAGGCTGAATCCCTTCTTTAACATCTCCAACCATGGAGATACAACTTTGTGTAAGCCCTGAGAGTGATGGGGAGCTCAAGACTATATCTCAAAGCTCTTTCCATTCTTGGACCTCCAAGATGGAAAGTCCTTTCTTGAACAGAGAAGACCTTGCAACCGCTTGGCCTACCCCATCCCACTGTGAGAGGGTTAACAGGTAGGAAGGCCAGGGGTCCCCAAGCGGTACGAGGAAATAACCTATGCAGACATTTTTGTTTCCTTCTCTGCACAAAATTTCAAGGAAAAAAAAGTCTACCTCTTGCAGTTTATTTCCTCCTGCTGCTTGGGGACCTCTGGCCTTCCTACCCATTAACCCTTTCAACTGTTAACCCTTATAAAACTAGTCTACTCCACCCGCATGGGACAATCTTCACATATTTGAAGATATCTACTATGTCCCCCTGAAGCACTTTTTTTCTCCAGATGGAGCATCCTCAGTATTTTATATTTCACTGTTCTTCATCCTTTCATCATCAAGACCACCTCTCTCTGGGGCGAATGGATACACGTATATGTATGGCTGAGTCCCCCCACTGTTCACCTGAAACTATCACATCATTGTTAATCAGCTGTGTGCTGTGCTCAGTTGCTCAGTCGTGTCGGACTCTTTGCGACCCCATGGACTGTACCCTGCCAGGCTCCTCTGTCCATGGTTATTCTCCAGGCAAGAAGAATGGAGTGGGTTGCCATGCCCTCCTCCAGGGGATCTTCTCAACCCTGGGATCGAACCCAGATTTCCTGCATTTCAGGCAGATTCTTTACCATCTGAGACACCAGGAAAGCCCAATAATTCTGGAGTGGGTAGCCTATCCTTTCTCCAGGGAAATTTCCCAACCCAGGAATCAAACCCAGGTCTCCTGCAATGTAGGCGGGTTCTTTACCAGCTGAGCTACCAGGGAAGCCCATTAATCAGCTATACCCCAGTACAAAATAACAAGTTTAAAAAAAAAAAAAAAAAGATCTCCTCTCCCTGAACAATATCCAGATAGTCCATTACCCCCTTTAAATACATTGTCATAAATTAAAGGTAGGTTTTTAAACTTGAGTGGCCCAGCAAAGAAAGATACAAATATCAAATCCTTCATTCTGGACCAGTGTTCCTCAAAGTATGTTCCCCTAGAATACAGGCCCTGGGAGATGCCTCAAGATACAAAATTTCTGTGGCCAAATAAACTTGGGAAATACCACGACCTTTAACCTTCCCCTAAAGATTCACTATTTAATAATAGCACATTACTGATTTTGAAGAGTTCTTCAACATGGTTGGAAGGTGATTCTGTGACCTAGTAATTTTATTTACCTTTGTATTACACATTATTTATGAAACTTTTAGGCCACAGAACCATCTTCCAGACATTTTTCTCCATAAGATGCCTATTAATATTCCACTAATATTTAAGGACTTTTTGAAAAAAAATTTTAGATACAAGACTTTAATCTATTTTTGGTATTAAACCACATGACACTATAGGTACAAACTGAGCTTTATTATCTACCTAAACTTTTAATTCTCTTTCACACTGCTCTGTTACGTCCTATGTCCTATTATCATCCTCTTATCACTGGAGTTTCAGATCCAACTACTGGACTTTTCCTTAACCCCTACTGAACTGCATGGAGTTAGAGTCAGTTCATCTTTTCAACTTAGTCTTTAGAACCAGAATTTACATGCATACCAGTTTTGTGCCATCTTCAAATTGATGAGCCTGCTTCCTTTCATCCTGAGCAGGCAATCACCATGCCTTATTTCATCTTTGCAACATTATTAGGTGATGATACCTCAAAAGTGATGGTAATTGAGAATCAGGCAATATTAATCCTATTTATAGAAAAAACTCAGGTGGCCAAGCTAGTGTCCAAAGGTGGGTGTTAATGAACCATGCCCCCCAGTATTCATGCCTCTTATATACTGAGTCCGGGCTAGACCTTTGTCTTACTTTGATCAACAGAATGCAGAAGTGATGCTGTGCTGGTTCTGGGCCTAAGCCTTAAGGAAGCCTGGAAACTTCTGCTTTGTGCTTTGGGAGAGCTCTAAGCCACAATTTAAGATGTATGGCTGAAGAAATTTATTAAGGAAACAATTTGGAATGACCACATAGAGGTGAAGTCCTGAGATTACATGGAGACAGGAGAGAGGGAGACAATTTTTCCAGCATCCCAGTTAATGCCATACATGTAAACAAACCACCTCGGCTATTCTAGCCCAAGAGAGCCTTCAGATGACCACAGTCAGTCCCAGATGCCATCACACGGAACAGGAGAACTCCTCAGCTAAGCTTTATTAACCCACAGACTCATGAAAGAAAACAGTGGTTGTTTTAAGCCATTCTATTTGAGGATTTTTTCTTACAGTCTAATGGACAACTCAAACTGGCAAAGTAGTATGTACAGTTATGGCAGTTATCAATTTATTGCCTGTCAACCTCAAATTCATCCTTTGTCGCCTAATCTGTGAAGATGCAACTGACCCTTTAAACGTTCTTCCTTTGGCAGTTGACACAATATTAAGTTTCACTGGTAGAGGGTGCTGGAGGACATTCTAAGAGGAACTCCAAGGAACACAGCTTTCCCCACAACCGGGCATCAGTTATTTTCTCTAGCTCTTGACTCGGGCTGAGGTGACATGGCTAGGAGCCCCTGCCAATGCAGACCCAGCCTGGGCTGCTTCCCACAGGCTTTCCTCAGCCCCACAGCCTATGTTGTTGTTTAGTCACCAAGTCATGTCTGACTCTTTTGCATGGACTGTAGCCCTCCAGGCTCTTCTATCCATGGAATTCTCCAGGCAAGAACACTGGAGTGGGTTGCCATTTCCCGTATATATACACACACATGCACACATATATATGTATATACATACATACACACACATGCTGTGAATATTTGCTTACTTCAAGGAAGGAAGATTGCAGGGCAGACAGGTTAGTTACTGAATTATACTTTATATACTTCTATACTGTTTGAATTGCTGGCAGGTAACAGTGAACACTCTTGATTTGGGCTTCAAACTGATCCAAAATTTCACACTCTCTCTTTGGCTTGTTACCAACACACATTTCTGTAGATTTTTGTTTTGATGATTACATATAAGCTGTTCATTAGAGATCATACACAAATCCATATTCTATAACTAAATCAGATATACATAATTGTCCACACATACTAATTTAACAAAGACAATGCAGCGTGACACTTCCTAACGTGTCTGATATTATGTTCCCTGGGAGAGAGGAACAGTTAGGATAGCTAGGACCAAGGGTCTTTTGCCCAAGCTGAGCAAGTCATAGTTAAAAATTCTGATATTTCAATTGTCTAAGTTGGGCATGATTTATTATTGTCATTTTGATCAAATTGTTTAGCTGATAATGAATGTGACTAATGTCCTCCTATGTAAGAAACTGACAATCACAGTGATGTGAATGAGGTAGAATCGGAAAGTATATTGTGTGGAAAAATGCAAATCGGAGTACATCAGATGCTTTATTCAATTGGGATATAACCCAGTGTTCAACCAAGAAAATGAGTAAAGCATATTAAACTGATCTGCCTTTGTGAATTTTAAAGTGTATGACAAGCTTTGCATATATCTCAAGTGTCATTAATGGGCCACTCAGTCCAATTAAAAGAGTTTCACAGGCATCCTGCTGTGACAATAACTGAAAACAATGTCAACTATCTGCTTAGTTCAGTCATTCAGTTGTGTCTGAATCTTTGTGACCCCATGAATCGCAGCACGCCAGGCCTCCCTGTCCATCACCAACTCCCGGAGTTCACTCAGACTCGCGTCCATCAAGTCAGTGATGCCATCCAGCCATCTCATCCTCTGTTGTCCCCTTCTCCTCCTGCCCCTAATCCCTCCCAGCATCAGAGTCTTTTCCAATGAGTCAACTCTTTGCATGAGGTGGCCAAAGTACTGGAGTTTCAGCTTCAGCATCATTCCCTCCAAAGAAATCCCAGGGCTGATCTCCTTTAGAATGGACTGGTTGGATCTCCTTGCAGTCCAAGGGACTCTCAAGAGTCTTCTCCAACACCACAGTTCAAAAGCATCAGGACTATATCTTAAGGTCAATAAAAATGTTTTCACATTTGCTAATTCACATTTTTTTTCTGTCCATAAAGATAATAGGTTGATACATATAGTCAGGCCTTTGTATCAAGGATATGGAACCTCAGAGATACAGGGGGCCACCTGCACTGGCCATTTTATATAAGGAACTTGAGCATCCACAGTTTTGATATCTGTGGGGATCTTAGAACCAATACCTTTAGATACAAGAGATGACTGTATATTATTTACTTATTGTAATGAAAACTGCTCATTATTATTTAGAGACTTGATTATCTTAGAAAAGATTTGTCTTTAAGGGAAAAAAAATGAAATGCACCTGATCTGTGATTTAAGGCTTTGAGGACAGATGTGGGTTTGCCTAGATGTAGACATTTACAACTTCTCGATCAAAAAGAGGCTATGTCATTGGTATTGATCAGGATTCCCTGTTATAAACAACAGAAACTGACCTGGGCTAATTTAAGGGTAGCTGTTTAAAAATTCATCGTGAAGAACTAGGCTGAGAAATCAGGCATTATCCAATGTGGAACCACAACCAAACAGGAACAGTCTGTTCAGGGCCCTGATGATAGCACTCTCAGTGGACACTGCCAGTGCTGAACACCACTGGGTGCTGTTGCCACTGTGGAATGCCAGCAAGCTGAATGATTCCACCTGCCTTCTGCTGGGTTCCTGGGCACCTGATGGGCCAGGTCATGTCATGTGCTCCTTCCTCTCTAAGGGGCATAAGTCAGAAGACTTCATCCTGAGTTTCCTCAGTGAAGCTGGGGTACACCACGCTGAATGGGGGATTCCTGCAAATAAAACAGGGTGTTGACTGTGATGACAGTCTGGATAAAGTCAAAACTGCCTACAATAGTTCTCTCTACAGTGTAGGCAAGTACAGACTACAGGTCCCACTATAGTTCTTATCTCCCAGAGCAATGTTTTTTTCCCTCACATCGAATGCACTGCCTCAGATCCTCCTTCCTTCCCAAGCCCCAGAACTCCTGATCTGCTGGTAATTTTACTCTTCCCCCTGCAACTACCATTTCTTTCCATTTTATGTTAGATCTTTCTTCCAAGGTTGTGAGAGACAATACTTACTGGTGTTTAAAAAAGGATGAACAGAAGTGCAAAGAGGTGGAAGCAGAAGGTCATCTGCCCAGGACTGTCCTTGTTCTCACTGTCAGAGCTGCAGCAGGAATGATGTGTGTTCTGATATCCATGGTCAGAAATCTGAATGCATGGATGATACAGACGACAGAGCTCTGCATACTGTCTCTGAGTTTACCTCTTCACAGCAGCTTAAGTCTATTAGCCCAAAGTCCACCATCACCAAATTCAAATATTTATACATCCAATTTCTTTAAATATAGGCCAACTAAGGATGGAGACAAGATACTGGAGCAGAAGGATGTGAGCTCACCTCTTCTTACAAAAACACCAAATCACAACTAACTGCTGAAAACCACTGATAAAAAGAAAGAAACCCTGGAACCTATCAAAACAGCTATTCAACATCTGAAGACAAAGAAGCCACAGTGAGGTGGCAGGAGGGGTGCAATCACATTACAATCAAATTCCCAAACCTGCTGGGCAGACAACCTACAAACTGGAAAAGAATTGTACCACAGAAATTCTCCCATGGGAGTAAAAATTCTGAGTCCTATGTCAGGTTCTCCAACCTGATGGTCTGGCAATGGGAGGAGGAGATGCAAGAAAATCTGGCTTTGAAAGCCAGGAGGTTTTGACTGCAGGACTTCCACAGGATTAGGTGAAACAGAAACTCCACTCCTGGATGGCACACAGAAGGTCTCATGCACACCAGGATCCAGGGGGGAAAAGCAGTGACCTCATAAAATCCTAGGCCAGGTATACCTGCTAGTTTTGGAGGGTCTCCTGCAGAGGTGGGGAGTGGCTGCGGCTCACTGTGGGTACAAAGACACTGGTGGGGCAGTTCTGAGAAGTATTTCATTGGATTAAGCCCTCCTGAAAGCCACCATTTTCTCATCCAGACCTCCCCACCCAACAGCCTGTAGGCTCCAGTGCTGGGACACCTCAGGCCAAACAACCAACAGGATGAGAACCCAGCTTACCCAACTGCAGGCAGGCTGCTTAAAGTCTTTCTGAGCACACAGCTGCCTGGTAAACACAACATTTGTCATGGCCCTGCCCACCAGAGGGACAAGATTCAGCTCCACTCACTAGAGAGAAGGAAAGAGAACCTCCCACTAGGGAGCCCACACAAGCCTCCTAGACAGGTTCATCCACCAGGAGGCAGATAACAGAAGCAAGAACCTAAATGGGGAAAGAACTTGGATACATGTATACTTCTTGGCCTCCAAAATCACTGCAGACAGTGACTGCAGCCATCAAATTAAAAGATGCTTGCTCCTTGGAAGGAAAGCCAACCTAGACAGCATATTAAAAAGCACAGCTATCACTTTGCCAACAAAGGTTCATATAGTCAAAGCTATGGTTTTTCCAGTAATCATGTATGGATATGAGAGTTGGACTATAAAGAAGGTTGCACGCTGAAGAACTGATGCCTTTGAATTGAGGTGCTGGAGAAGACTCTTGAGAGTCCCTTGGACTGAAAGGAGATCAAACCAGTCAATCTTAAAGGAAATCAACTCTGAATATTCATTAAATATTCAACAAATGAGTCTGAAATGCAGTATTTGAGTGCAATCTCAAAAATGACAGAATGATCTTGGTTCATTTCCAAGGCAAATTATTTAACATTATAGTAATCCAAATCTATGCCCCAACCACTAATGCTGAAGAAGCTGAAGTTGAACGTTTCTATGTTACAAGACCTCCTAGAACTAACAACAACAACAACAACAACAACAAAGATGTCCTTTCCATCATAGGGGGCTGGAATGCAAAAATAGGAAGTCAAGAGATGCCTGGAGTTATAGGAAAGTTTGGCATTGGAGTGTGAAATGAAGCAGGGCAAAGGTTAACAGAGTTTTAACAAGAGAAGGTACTGGTTATCATAAATACTCTCTTCCAACAACACAAGAGATGACTCTAAACATGGGCATCACCAGATGGTCAATACTGAAATCTGATGAATATATTCTTTGCAACCAGAGATGGAGAAGCTCTGTACAGTCAGCGAAAACAAGACCTGGAGCTGACTGTGGCTCAGCTCACGAGCTTCTTATTGCAAAATTCAGTCTTAAGTTGAAGAAAGTAGGGAAAACAACTAGTCCATTCAGGTACGACCTAAATCAAATCCCTTATGATTGTATGGTAGAAGTGACAAATAGATTCAAGGGATTAGATCTGAAAGACAGAGTATCTGAGAACTATGGACAGAAGTTCATAAAATTGTATAAGAGGTGGTGACCAAAACCATCCTAAAGAAAAAGAAATGCGAGAAGGCAAAATGATTGTCTGAGGAAGCCTTACAAATAACTGAGAAAAGAAGAGAAGCAAAAGGCAAAGGAGAAAGGGAAAGATATACCCAATGGAATGCAGAATTTCAAAGAATAGCAAATAGAGATAAAAAGACTTCTTAAGTGATCAATGCAAAGAAACAGAGGAAAACAACAGACTGAGAAAGACTAGAGATCTCTTCAAGAAAATTAGAGATACCAAGGGAATATTTCATGCAAAGATGGGCACAATAAAGGACAAGAAATGGTAAAGACTTAACAGAAGCAGAAGATGTTAAGAAGAGGTGGCAAGAATACACAAAAGAACTGTACAAAAAAAGATCTTAGTGGCCTGGATAACCATGATGGTGTGATCGCTCACACAGAGCCAGACACCCTGGAGTATGAAGTCAAGTGGGCCTTAGAGCATTACTACCAACAAAGTTAATGGAGATGATAGAATTCCAGCTGAGCTATTTAAAATTCTAAAAGACAATGCTGTTAAAATGCTGCACTCAATATGTCAGCAAATTTGGAAAACTCAGAAGTGGCCACAGAACTGGAAAAGGTCAGTTTTCATCCCAATCTCAAAGAAGGCAAATGCCAAAGAATATTCAAACTACTGCACAATTGCATTCATTTCACATGCTTGCAAGGTAATGCTCAAAATCCTTCAAGCTAGATTCCAACAGCATGTAAACCAAGAACCTCCAGATGTACAAACTGGATTTAGAAAAGACAGAGGAACCAGAGATCAAAATGCCAACATCTGTTGGGTCACAGAAAAAGCAAAAGAATTCCAGAAAAACATCTACTTCTGCTTCATTGACTATGCTAAAGCCTTTGACTGTGCGGATCATAAGAATCTGTGGAAAATTCTTAAAGTGATGGGAATACCAGACCACCTTAATTGCCTCCTGAGAAACCTGTATGCAGGTCAAGAAGCAGTAGTTCAGAATCAGACATAGAACAATGGACTGATTCAAAACTGGGAAAGAAGTAGTCAAGGCTGTATATTCTCATTCTGCTTATTTACATGCAGAGTACATCATGCAAAATACCAGGCTGGATGAATCACAAGCTGGAATCAAGACTGCCTGTAGAAATATCAATGACCTTAGATATGCAGATGATACTACCCTATCTAATGGCAGAAACTGAAGTTGAACCAAGGAGCTTCTTGATGAAGTGAAAGAGAATGAAAAGGCTGGCTTAAAACCCAACATTTGAAAAATTAAGATCATAGCATCTGGTCCCATCACTTCATGGCAAATAGATGGGGATAAAAGGGAAACAGTAACAGACTTTATCTTCTTGGGCTCCAAAATCACTGCAGATGGTGACTGCAGCCATCAATTAAAAGATGCTTGGCTTTGGAAGAAAAGCTGTGACAAAGCTACACAGAGTATTAAAAAGCAGAGATATCACTTTGCCAACAAAGGTCCGTATAGTCAAAGCTATGGTTTTTCCAGTAGTTATATATAGATGTAAGATTTGGACCATAAAGAGTGCTGAGCACTGACGAATTGATGTCAGTGAACTGTGGTGCCAGAGAATACTCTTGAGAGTCCCTTGGACAGCAAGGAGATCAAATGAGTCAATCCTAAAGGAAATCAACCCTTAATATTCATTGGAAGGACTGATGCTGAAGCTAAAGCTCCAATACTTTGGCCACCTGATATGAAGAGCTGACTCAATGAAAAAGACCCTGATGGTGGGAAAGATTGAAGGCAGGAGAAGGGGACGACAGAGGATGAGATGGTTGGATGGCATTATCAACTCAACAGAGTTTGAACAGACTCCAAGAGATGGTGAAGGACAGGGAAGTCTGGCATGATGCAGCCTATGGGGTAGCAAAGAGATGAACATGACTTAGCCACTGAACAACAAAATTTGCTGAAGCTGAAGCTCCAATACTATGGCCATCTGATGCAAAGAGTTAACTCATTGGAAAAGACCTTGATGCTGGGAAGGACTGAAGGCAAAAGCAGAAGAGGGTGGCAGAGGATGAGATAGCTAGATAGCATCACAGCCTCAATGGACTTGAATTTGAGCAAACTTCTAGAGATAGTGAAGGACAGGGAAGCCTGGCATGCTACATTCCATGAAGTTGCAAAGAATTGGACGTGACTTAGTGACTAAACAATAACAATATGTATCCCAACTAAGCCTATTTTTCCAATCTAGAAGCTGCTTTTCTCTTATGAAACTGCATCAAACAACTGCTGGCCATATAGAAGATCAAACCCACAGCTATAAAAGACTCCAAAAGGTTTTAGTCTCTGCTGTCTTTCAGAGCTCTCTGACTCAGTGATGCCTGCCTTACTTCTGAGTGACACTGTCTTGACACAGAGTCCCTTCTCCAACTCCCCTCTCCCCTGATAGTTTTCTGGCCCTCTTCGCCTCTGGCTGGTGGCCCTGCACTAGCATCTCTGGAAGACCTCCTGCTGTGAGGGACATCCTTTCTCACATAGCCCTGTCCTAGAGGTGCCCAAGAAGCATACTGTCCAACACTATCCTGGTACTGGCTTTTCCTTGATCAGCTCTGAAGTTCTCAGACACACCACAGCACATTACCTTATCTTATCCATTATTCAGAACTCCTCTAGGATCAGGACTAAATTTCAACTGAACCAAGGGTTAAACAGGCTTCTGTATGCTAATCTGGAAATATAACCATCAGAAATAAGTAGAATAACCAGCTGTCTTGGTTTTCCAAGACTGAGGGTGTTCTCAGGATGTAGAACTAGCAGTGTTAAAACTTGAAAAGCCCCAGCTAACCTGATGCTGAGAAAGATTGAGGGCAGGAGGAGAAGGGGACAGCAGAGGATGAGATCGTTGGATGGCATCACCAACTTGATGGACATGAGTTTGAGCAAGCTCCAGGAACTGGTGATAGACAGGGAAACCTGGCATGCTGCAGTCCATGGGGTCGCAAAGAGTCAGACACAACTGAGCAACTGAACTGAACTGAACATCAATGAGTGCATCACCTTAGGAATAACTGCTGTTTTTATGAGAAAATACTTTCTGCACTCCAAACAACTGATTTCAAGTCAACTTAGTGAATACAATCTTTGGCAACAGCCTGTCAGAAACTATTGGTTCATCTATTCAATGTATTCAGGCCTATCAATAGGGCAGACATGGATATCTTAATATGATTTTCTGACAGCTGTCACTGGAAGTCTTAAAATTCAGTAATATTTTATAGAGGCCAAATTGTGTACAGATGCAAAAGTTGGTCCATAAAGAAGACTGAGTGCCAAAGAATTAATGCTTTAGAATTGTGGTGCTGGAGAAGACTCTTGAGAGTCTCTTGGACAGCAAGGAGATCAAACCAGTCAATCCTAAAGGAAATCAACCCTGAGTATTCATAGGAAGGACTGCTGCTGAAGCTCCAATGCTTTGCCCACCTGATACAAGGAGCCAACTCATTAGAAAGATTCGCATGCAGAGAAAGATTGACGGCAGGAGGAGAAGAGGGTGGCAGAGGATGAGATGGTTGGGTAGCATCACTGACTCAAAGGACATGAATTTGAGCAAACTCTGGGATACAGTGGAGGACAGAGTATTCTGGCATGCTGCATTCCATGGGCTGCAAAAAGCATGGGAGATGACTGAGTGACTGAATACAATAACAACAAAAACCTACAGTACCAAGGATACAAGAGAATATCCATGACTTGACTGAATCAAAGGAATATTTTATAGTGGCCTAAGGAAAGAGCCAAGAAATGGCTAGTGTCTTTCTTTAGAAACTTTAATTAAGAGTTTGATTATTTCTGATTTCTGGTCAAAATTCATTGCAAGCAGGCAGGTGAGACAATGCTTGCTAAGGGCCCACATGACAGGGCAGATGCCCTTAGGGTCTTGTGGTAAATTTTGTCACCAACAACATTTCAAGGTCAGCTCTGCAGGTGGGAAAGACTCGGGGCTGAAAACTGCTAACATCCATGAAACCAAACTCAGAGTCTTCTGAGTCATGCACATCAATTTGGGGGAAGCATCATACTTTTAGGAATTCCTAAATCTATTTTTTGTGACCAGAAAAAATAAAAACAAAAACTAAAAAAGCCCAGCTCTATGAGAAATGTTCCCTAGATTCCTACTCCTTGCATAATACACTTTTAATAGAACATCATCTGAATCTGTAAAAGCCAAGCTCATCATGATGTCTGTTTAGTCAGGGTTTTCCCTAGAAACAGCCTAAGCAAAGCACATGAGTGTAAGCAGTTTATTGAAAGGTGATCCCAGGAAGCAGGAGTGAAGGAAGTGGGAGTGTGAAAGTAAGACAGGGAAGGGGAGAAAGCCCGTATAGGGATACATTATCAAGGTTACCATCATAAGCAGCGTGGATTCAGTCCTATTGGGAACACTGAAAAGCATACAGTTTCTGTGAATGGGGAATCTGGGAGCAGCCCGTCTGGGCTGTTCTGGCTCCAGTCTTTCATAAGGTTGTCATTAGATGTCAGTTGAGGCTCTCCACAGGGCTGCCTGAACATCCTCACAGCATGGGAGCTGGCTTCCCCAAAGCAAGTGATCCAAGGGACCAAAATGACATGTGTGGTGCATTTCATGATGTAGCTTTCAGAGTCACACATGGTCTCTTCCTCTCTATGTTATTGGTCACACAGCCCAGCTCTGATTCACTATGGAAGAGACTATATAAGGGCATGAATTCCAGGAAGAGAGGATTATCTTGGAGGCTGCCTTCCACTTGGCTTCAGTTTCCTTATTACTGGGAATCACAGGACTATCTCATAGGGTTGCTGAGAACACTGAATGAGATAATGCATATGAAATGCTTAAACCATTGCTTGATATAATAGATGCTTAATAAATATTAGTTGTTACTAACAGGAGATGACAAGAATACACAGAAGAACTGTACAAATCACCACAATGGTGTGGTCACTCACCTAGAGTCAGACATCCTGGAGTAAAGTCAAGTGGCTCTTAGGAAACATCACTACCAACAAAGCTAGTGGGGGTGATAAAATTCCAGGTGAGCTGTGCAAAATCCTAAAACATGATGCTGTTAAAATACCGCAGTCAATATGCCAGCAAATTTGGAAAACTCAGAGTGATCACAGGACTAGAAAAGATCAGTTTTCATCCCAATCCCAAAAGAAGAGCAGTGCTAAAAAATGTTCAAACTACCAGACAGCTGTGCTCATTTCACATACTAATAAGGTTATACTCAAAATCCTTCAAGCTTGGATTCAACAGTACATAACCCAAGAACTTCCAGAGGTACAAGGTGGATTCAGAAAAGGCAGAGGAACCAGAGATCAAATTGCCAACATTCGTTGGGTCATAGAGAAAATAAGGGAATTCCAGAAAAACATCTATTTCTGCTTCATTGACTTTGCTAAAGCCTTTGACTGTGTGGATCACAAGAAACTGTGATCCAATTCTTCAAGAGTTGGAAATACCAGATCACCTTACCTGCTTCCTGAGAAACGTGTGTGCAGGTCAAGAAGCAACAGTTACAACTGGACATGGAACAATGGACTGGTTCAAAACTGGGAAAGGAGTACATCAAGGCTGTATATTGTCACCCTGCTTATTTAACTTATATAATGAGTACATCATGCGAAATGCCAGACTTGATGAAGCATAAGCTGGAATCGTGATTGCAGGGAAAAATATCAATAACCTCAGATATGAAGATAACACCACTCTAATGACAGAATGTAAAAAGGATCTAAAGAGCCTCTTGATGAGAGTAAAAGAGGAGAGTGAAAAAGCTGGCTTGAAACTCAACATTCAAAAAACTAAGATCATGGCATCTGGTATTATCAGTTCATGGCAAAGGGGAAAAAGTGGAAGCAATGACAGATTTTCTCTTCTTGGGTTCCAAAATCACTGTGGATGGTGACTACAGCCATGAATTAGAAGACTCCTGCTTCTTAGAAGGAAAGCTATGACAAACCTAGATAGCATATTAAAATACAAAGACATCACTTTGCCCACAAAGGTCCGTTTATACATCCATATATGATTTTTTCAGAAGTCATATATGGATATGAGAGTTGGACCATAAAGAAGGTTGAAACTGTGAAAGTCGCTCAGTCATGTCTGATTCTTTGCAATCCCCATGGACTATACAGTCTATGGAGTTCTCCTGGCCAGAATACTGGAGTGGGTAGCCATTCCCTTCTCCAGAGGATCTTCCCAATCCAGGGATTGAACCCAGCTCTCCCGCACTGCAGGCAGATTCTTTACCAGTTGAGCCACTGGGGAAGCCTGGCTGAGCACTGAAGAATTGATGCTTTTGAATTGTGATGCTGGAGAAAACTCTTGAGAGTTCCTTGGACAGAAAGGAGATCAAACAAGTAAATACTGAAGGAAATCAACCCTGAATATTCATTGGAAGGACTGATGTTGAAGCTCTAGTACTTTGGCCACCTAATATGAAGAGCTGTCTCACTGGAAATAACCCTGATTCTAGGAAAGATTGAGGGCAAAAGCAGAAGAGGGCAGCAGCGGATGCAATAGTTGGAGAGTATCACCGACTCAATGGGCACAAACCTGGGCAAACTCTGGGAGATAGTCAGGGACAGGCAGGCCTGGTATGCTGCAGTTCACTGGGTCACAAAGAGCTGGACATGACTTAGCAACTGAGAAACAACTATTGTTACAAGTCTCTTTCTTCTACTCAGTGGCAAACCATCTTCACAGAAGCCATACATGAATTTATAGTCATTAGTGACCACATTACCAAAATAGCTTGGGACTGCTCTGAATTAAATAATCGAATGTAAAATGTAAGCTTTGAAGGGCAGCTGGTTACCTGGAAGCTTGAGAGCTCTCTTGGCTCGAGAGCTGTGGTATGATTATCACTGCATTCATAGATCTGTATCGAGTTCAAACTCTCCCGGCACCACCCTGGTCAGCTAAGCTAAGTAATGATCACCTGAGAACTGCTGGAGCTTATTCATCACATGGTGAGAGGGATGGGAGCAAAGGAGAGGACTTCTAGCCCACAAGGAAGCCCTTGATCTCCACTCCTGCGGCTGTTACCTGGCTTCTTTGGAATCAGAATAGTTATCCTGATGACTTCTTTGGTTTGCTCCCTATCTTTGGGGATGCTCTGTGGATAGATTTTATTACTTTATGTCTCCCGAAGCTGCTCAGAGCCTCACCTGGTCACATGTTAATGTATTCTCCTTTGTCCTATTCTTGGCAAGAAAAAAGCTCTTTGTCTGATTGCTAGAGGTACCAAATATCTCCCTTGTCCTGTTGTACTTTTGGGGATAATGTGATAGAGCAACTTGTTCCTTTTCTCCCCCTACTCTCTATTAAGAACTGTATTTGCTTTCCTGCTATTTGCCCATGGCCGGGTGTTTGTTTTGACATCCAATAAAAAGCCTTTTGCCCAGAGCAGTGGTTCTCAACCTTGGCTGCTCATTAAAATGGTCTGAAAGCTTTTAGAAATCTCATGGCCTGGCTGCACACCAGACCAATTACATCTGGGCATGGAACCCAGGCATCAGTATTTTCTCCAGGTTCCTAGGTTGACTTCAATATGCAGCCAAGGCTGAAAGCATTGATTCTTAAACTTTCAAACCTTAGAACCCTATCATTCTTCAAAATTATTAGGCCCCCTGAAGTGTTCTTGTTTATGTGGATTATATCTGTAGAAGTTTGTTGTGTTAGAAGCCAGAATATAAAAATTTTATGTGTTACGTTACTTAAAAATAACAGCAGCAATAAGCCCATTATGTGCACTAAGTCACTTCAGTCATATCTGACTCTTTGAGACCCTATGGACTGTAGCCTGCCAAGCTTCCCTGTCCATGGGATTCTCCAGGCAAGAATACTGGAGTTGGTTGCCATTTCCTGATCCAGTGGATCTTCCTGACCCAGGGATCAAACCCATGTCTCATGTCTCCTGCATTGGCAGGTGGGTTCTTTACCACTAGCACCACCTGGGAAGCCCAAGCCTATCATACGTTAACATAAATAACATTTTTATGAAAAACAGCTGTACTTTTAAAAATAAAAAATTTAGAAGAGAAGCACCATCTTACACACTTGCAGGTCTTTTTAATGCCAGCTTAATAGAATACAGTAAGATTCTCAAATCTGCTTCTGTATTCATTCTGTTGAGATTTAATCATGTGGCGCCTGGAAGTCTCTCTATAGAAAGAGTAAAAAAGAAAATCTGTATAAAGATAGTTTTAATTTTGTGGACCCCTTTGGGGTCTCCAGGCCGCACTTTGAGAACTGCTGGTCTAAAAGGCTATAGCGTATATTGACACCCGCCCCTCTCACTCTACGTTAAACAAGCCCTCTCTACTTCAGGCTTCGCTTTCAATTACCAATCTGTTCTCTTTGCCCCATTACTATAGGCCTCTAGAGGGCGCCCAAGGGCCTTTACTCCTACAGGATCAGCTGTAGCAGCGTACTGCTACCACGTCAGGTTTAAGAAAGTGTGTGCCCCTGTAAGATTAGGCCAGGGAGATCTTAGTGGGCTATAACAAGAAAAGGAGTTAAAATTTTGACTTCTGCCATCACAGTCTCTCTCTCATGTTTCATTCACGATGATTATGACAAACCTTGGATGAAAGTTGAGCCAGAGCAGTACACATGGTTTGCTTTGCAGGCAGTGAGTGCCCCTCTGCCATGAGAGTTCATGCATTTGCTGGGCATGCTGCTCTATCTGCCATCCCTATACTTGCAGAGCTTTTAAAGCCTTGTGCTCAGAGTGTAGTCCCAGGACCAGCAGCCTGACATACAAGCTCCCTGGAAATGCAGAATCTCAGACTCCATCCCAGACTTGCTGAATCAGACTCTGCAATTTAACCTCTGCTCTGAAGTTAGAGGCCCTCCCTGGGGGCTTGGATGGTTAAAAAAAAAAAAAAAATCTGCCTGCAATGCAGAAAACCCGGGTTTGACCCCTGGGTCAGGAAGATCTCTTGGAGAAGGGAATGGCAACCGACTCCAGTATTCTTACCTGGAGAATTCCTTAGAGGAGCCTGATAGGCTACAGTCCATGGGATTGCAAAGACCAAGACTAACACCGATGTTAGGAGCAAATGAATATGTTTCCAACATAAATAAGTCTATAAAAGGAAGTTTCTGTTAGCAGAAGGATAGTAGTTTGTTCATCTTTAAGGTCCTTGCACATAACGAACTCTCAATATATGTTGACTGGGTGTAATTTATAAAACTAGATAAAGAAAGAAGAAGCAGTGATGGAACAGGAGACAGTAAGCTGAAGAGTCAAGATGGGGATCTTAGAGGAGTTATAAAGCAATAGGAAAACTCTAAAAAGAGTTTTGGAAATAAACTTGATCTACTTCTCTATTTTGTCTTGAACTGATCAGGGTCTCCATTCAATACCACTGCATATGGCTGGCCCCACAGGTCCCACCCGGTAAGGTCAAATTACCAGTACGTCAAGATGTGGACTGATGAACAGCCACCATGTGGCAGGGTCAGGACTGGTCCCTCTGCCCTCGGGTTATCTCTCTGGTATCCAGAATTGCCCTTCCTTATCCTGTTTTAGTTAGCTACTGGTGTGTAACAAACTAGCTAAAAGTTTAAAACGATAATGAGCATGTATTATGTCAGATACTTTCTATGGATTAGGAATCCAAGAGCAGCTGAGCTGACTGATTTTAGTTCCAAGACTCTTCAAAATGCCTCCATGGGCTTTCATCATCTTGACTGGTTAGAGAATCTGCTTTTGAGATTTTCACTCACCTAGTTGTTGGCAGGAGGCCTCCATTCCTCACCATGTGGGCAGCTCCATAAGCTGCCTGAGTATCTTCATGGTACAGCAGTGGACCTCCCTCAGAGCCAGGGACCCAAGAGAAAGTAAGGCAGGGGAGGCAATGTCTTGTATGACCTAGTTTCAGAAGTCACAGTCCATAATTTGCACAATATCCTATTAGTTATATGAGTCAGCCCTATTCAATGTGTGGGAAGACTATACAAGGGCAAGAATACAGAGAGGTGGAAACACTGAGGGTCATCTTGGGGCCTGGTGACTATATGCCCTCACACGCTGATGTTTCACCTTCATCATTAAGACAGACTTCTTCTTCAATACATGTCTATATACGTAAACAGTATGCTGAGCAAGACTGGGTCATGGCACAATCAAACCACAACTTTATTTAATTTGCTTGCATTCCTGCAAGATTATTCCATGGGGGTGAGCTTCCCTAGTTCCTAGCAGTACCATGCCTTCACAAGCTCACTCTAAGCAGCACTCTTAAACCCACTATCATCCTGGGAGCCAAACTTATTCTTGATTCAGAAATTTGAACATCTAGTCCAAAGTATGGATTCAAACACTGAACTTGATTTAACTTCCAGACATTATGTAACTTGAGTTGATAAAATCTTCATCAACTCTCAGGGAATTCGCATGCCCATGAAAGTCGAAATCATATGCAAAAGAATGAAGTTGAACTCCTTGACTTACTCCACATACAAAAATTAACTCTAATCGGATCCTAGACTGAAATCAAAGTGCTAAAACGATATATTGTCCTTTTGCAAGATTGTTTTGCCTCTGCTGCGTCCCTTCAATTTCCATATGAATTTTAGGATCAATTCATCAATTTCCACAAAATAAAAGAAAAAAGGCACCTAGGATTTTGATGGGGATTGCACTGATTCTGTAGACAAATTTAGAAAGTATTGCATCTTAACGGTAACTCTTCCAATCTAAGAACATGGATATGTTTACATTTATTTCCATTTAATGAGATCTACTTTAATTCCTTTCAATAATGTTTTGAAGTTTTCAGTGTACAAGTCCTGCACTTTTTTGGTTAGATTGAGCTATTTCAAGTCCTGAAAGATGATGCTGTGAAAGTGTTGCACTCAATATGCCAGCAAGTTTGGAAAACTCAGCAGTGGCCACAGGACTGGAAAAGGTCAGTTTTCATTCCAATTCCAAAGAAAGCCAATGCCAAAGAATGCTCAAACTACCGCAGAATTGCACTCATCTCACATGCTAGTAAAGTAATGCTCAAAATTCTCCAACCCAGGCTTCAGCAATACGTAACCGTGAACTTCCTGATCTTCAAGCTGGTTTTAGAAAAGGCAGAGGAACCAGAGATCAAATTGCCAACATCTGCTGGATCATGGAAAAAGCAAGAGAGTTCCAGAAAAACATCTATTTCTGCTTTATTGACTATGCCAAAGCCTTTGACTGTGTGGATCACAATAAACTGTGGAAAATTCTGAAAGAGATGGGAATACCAGACCACCTGACCTGCCTCTTGAGAAATCTGTATGCAGGTCAGGAAGCAACAGTTAGAACTGGACATGGAACAACAGACTGGTTCCAAATAGGAAAAGGAGTACATCAAGGCTGTATATTGTCACCCTGCTTATTTAACTTATATGCAGAATACATCATGAGAAACGCTGGACTGGAAGAAACACAAGCTGGGATCAAGATTGCCTGGAGAAATATCAATAACCTCAGATATGCAGGTGACACCACCCTTATGGCAGAAAGTGAAGAGGAACTAAAAAGCCTCTTGATGAAAGTGAAAGAGAAGAGTGAAAAAGTTGGCTTAAAGCTCAACATTCAGAAAACAAAGATCATCGCATCCAGTCCTATCACTTCATGGGAAATAGATGGGGAAACAGTAGAAACAGTGTCAGACTTTATTTTTGGGGGCTCCAAAATCACTGCAGATGGTGACTGCAGCCATGAAATTAAAAGACGCTTACTCCTTGGAAGAAAAGTTATGACCAACCTAGATAGCATATTCAAAAGCAGAGAAATTACTTTGCTGACTAAGGTCCGTCTAGTCAAGGCTATGGTTTTTCCAGTAGTCATGTATGGATGTGAGAGTTGGACTGTGAAAAAGGCTGAGAGCCAAAGAATTGATGTGTTTGAACTGTGGTGTTGGAGAAGGCTCTTGAGAGTCCTTTGGACTGCAAGGAGATCCAACTAGTCCATTCTGAAGGAGATTAGCCCTGGGATTTCTTTGGAAGGAATGATGCTAAAGCTGAAACTCCAGTACTTTGGCCACCTCATGCGAAGAGTTGATTCATTGGAAAAGACTCTGATGCTGGGAGGGATTGGGGGCAGGAGGAGAAGGGGACGACAGAGGATGAGATGGCTAGATGGCATCACTGACTCGATGGACGTGAATCTGAGTGAACTCTGGGAGTTAGTGATAGACAGGGAGGCCTGGCATGCTGCGATTCATGGGGTCGCAAAGAGTCGGACACGACTGAGCAGACTGATCCCTATGTATTTTATTGTTTTGGGTGCTATTGTAAATGAAATATTTTAACTTTTTTCATATTGTTCATTGCTAATATATAGAAATGTAACTGTCTTTTGCATAATGATCTTGTATCCTGCAACCATGCTGAACTTATTAATTAGTTGTAATAGTTTGTGTGTGTGTCTATTCCTCAGGATGTTTTAATATAAAAGATCATGTCTTTTGCAAATTGAGATAGTTTTACTTTTTCCTTTCTAAACTGCATGCCTTTAATTTCTTTTTCTTGCATAATTGCCGTGGCTAGAACTGCAAAAAAAAGTGAAGTCGCTCAGTCGCATCCAACTCTTTGCGACCCCATGGACACCAGGCTACTCTGTCCATGGGATTTTCTAGGCAAGAATACTGGAGTGGGTTGCCGTTTCCTTCTCCAGGGAACTTTCCGACCCAGGGATCAAACCCAGGTCTCCCACATTGTAGACAGACACTTTCTGTCTGAGCCACCACTTGATCTTAGCCAAAAGGCCAAGAAGCAAGTACAATGTTAAAAAAGCAGTGAGAGAGGATAGCATTGTCATGTTCTTCATCTTAAGAAGAAAATATCCAGTCTTTTCCCATTGAGTGTGATGTTAGCTATAAGCTTTTCATAGATGCCTTTTAACAGGTTTGGGAAGTTCCCTTCTATTTCTAGTTTATAGTGTTCTTATAACGAAATGGTGTTGAATTTTGTCAAACACGTTTTCTGTATCTATTGAGATGATCATGTGATTTTTCCCCTTGCTGCTGCTGCTGCTGAGTCACTTCAATCGTGTCCGACTCTGTGTGACCCCATAGACGGCAGCCCATCAGGCTCCCCCGTCCCTGGGATTCTCCAGGCAAGAACACTGGAGTGGGTTGCCATTTCCTTCTCCAATGCGCGAAAGTGAAGTCGCTCAGTCGTGTCCGACTCTTCGCGACCCCAGGACTGCAGCCTACCAGGCTCCTCTGTCCAGGGGATTTTCCAGGCAAGAGTACTGGAGTGGGGTGCCATTGCCTTCTCCATCCCCTTACTATATCAATATTGTATATCACAAGATTGATTTCCAGATGTTAAATCAATCTTACATTCTTGGGAAAAAATCACACTTTGTCATCACGTATAATACTTTTTATATGCTGCTGGTTTCAGTTTGTTTGCATCTTGTTGAGGATGACACATAGTGTTTTTGATAAATATGTGTTGAATAAATGCATGCATGCATAAGTGAATGAACATTTAGAGAAAGAAGTCATCCCTCACATAGGCAGGCCCTAAAACACATGCATACAAATTTTGCATATGATAAAATGCATATAAAATATGATTTCAGGAAATTCAAGGATACAAAATTAGTACCCTGAAGAGTTTGGCAGGATGTATTATTGCAGAATCACTGAGTAGAAAGGAGGTGGTTATACTGGAATCAAAAGACCAGGATGATAAAGGAGGCAAGAATATAAAATGGAAAAAGTACAGTCTCTTCAAGTGGTGTTGGGAAAGTTAGATTGCTGCATGTAAATCAAGGAAGTTAGAACACATCCTCTCACCATACACAAAAATAAACTCAAAATGGTTTAAAGATTTAAACATAGACATGACACCATAAAACTCCTAGAAGAGAATATAGGCAAAACATTCTCTGACATAAATTGTACTAATGTTTTCTTAGGTCAGTCTCCCAAGGCAATAAAAATATAATAAACAAATGGGACCTAAACAAACTTACAAGCTTTTGCACTGCAAAGGAAACTGTTTTTAAAAATGAAAAAGACAACTTATGGAATGGGAGAAAATGTTAGTGAATGATGCATCAGACAAGGGCTTAATCTCCAAAATATATAAACAGCTCATACAACTCAACGATAAAAAAAACCAACTCAATAAAAAAACAGCCAGAAGATCTTAATAGGTATTTCTCCAAAGAAGACATACAGATAGCCAGCAGGCACATGCAAAGATGCTCAAGATCACTAATTCTTAAAGAAATGCAAATTAAAATTACAAAGAGGTGCCACCTCACACCAGTCAGAATAGTCATCATGAAAAAGTCTGTAAATAACAAATGCTGGAGAGGGCGTAGAGAAAAGGGAACCCTCCTACACTGTTGGTGGGAATGTAGGTTGGTGCAGCCACTGTGGAAGACAATTTGGAAGCTCCTCAGAAAACTAAAATAGAACTATTACATGATCCAGTAATCCAACTCCTAGGCATAAACCTGGATAGAACTATTATTCAACAAGATACACATACCCCCTATGTTCATAGCAGCACTATTCACAATAGCAAAGACATGGAAACAACCTAAATGTCCATCAACAGGTGAAGGGATAAAGAAGATGTGATACATACACACCATGGAATATCACTCGGTTATAAATACAATGGAATATTGCTTAGTCATAAAAAAGAAAAAATGCCATTTTCAGTCACATGGATACAACTAGAGATCCTCACATGAAACGAAGTCAGAAAGAATGACAAATACCATATGATATCATTTACATGTGAAATCTAAAATACAGCACAAATGAACCTATCTACAAAACAAACTCAGAGACATAGCCAACAGACCTGTGGTTATCAAAGGGGAGGAGGGGACGGGGGGATAGACTGAGAATTTGGGGTTAGTAGATACAAAACTATTACATTTAGAATGGATAAACAACAAGGTCCTTCTGTATAACACAGGGAACTATAGCCTCCTGGAATAAACTATAATGGAAAAGAAAGTGTGTGTGTGTATGTATGTGTGTGCATGCTAAGTTATCTCAGTTGTGTCCGACTCTTTGTGACCCCATGAACTGTAGCCTGCCAGGCTCCTCTATCCAAGGGATTCTTCAGGCAAGAATATTGAAGTGGGTTGCAGTGCCCTCCTCTTATATGTGTGTATATATATATAAATAAAACTGAGTATATGTGTATGTGTGTGTGTGTGTGTGTGTGTGTGAGAGAGAGAGAGAGAGAGAGACTCATAAAACTGAGTCACTTAGGGCTTTCCTAGTGGCTCTGCTGTAAAGAATCTGCCTTCAGTGCAAGGGACCACCTGCAATGCAGGAGACGTGGGTTTGATCCCTGGATCAGGAAGATCCTCTGGAGAAGGAAATGGCAACTCATTTCAGTATTCTTGCCTGGGAAATCCCACGGACAGAGGAGCCTGAAGGGCTGCAGTCCATGCGGTTGCAAGAGTTGAATACAACTTAGCAATTAAACCACCACCACCAACTGAGTTACTGAGCTGCACAGCAGAAATGAGCACAGCATTGTAAATCAACTATACGTCAATAAAAAAATTGTTTTAGCAAAAAGTTTAAAAAAAAAGGGATGACAGCTTTGCTAATTCCTAGGAGAGAGAACTTGTATATAGTTACCTTACTTAGATAGGCTTTGTTTCATTGTCTATATATAATAATGGAGGTTGGGGGTGGGGACAAAGCTTGAGGAAGGGATGTATTTAAATTAATAATCTCTCAGAATCCTTTTAGTTCTAATAATCTATGAGTCTCTAAAATACCATGTGAAATTTACTTTTAAGAAGAACATTTTGAGAATTCCCTAGTGGTCCAGTGGTTAATACTTGGCATTTCTACTGCAGGGGCCTGAGTTCAATCCCCTGTCAGGGAACTAAGATCCCACAAGCCAAGCAGGATGCCTCTCTCCCTCAAATAAAAAAAAAAAAATCAAAACATTTTACAAATCTTTAAAATTCTCATTTGATGTCTCTGAAGCTTTGGAGGAGAAAAATATATCAATGATTTCAATACAGTATGATAAATGCAAAATTTATTTACAGTAGTACAGAAAAGAAAACGGCTAATCCTCCTTAAGAGAGTATGATTATGCTTAAAAGGAAAGAAGACATTTGAGCTGGATCCTGTGAGAGGAATAGGAGTTTGTCAGCTACAGAAGGCAAGTTAAGAAAAGATATTTTTCTCTATTTCTGCTACTATGTTTGTCTCTGAGTTTTTATTTTAAAATTTTCAAGAGGTAATTTAAAAACTTTGCTTCTAAAGTGTTCTCATAAATAATTTATGAAAGAAAATCCCTAGGTCTAAGAGAATTTTATATTAAAAGAGCTCAGTAGTGTGGTCTTATCTTATTCCTAAACACTGAATTTTCTGGACTGAGTACGTGATTGAAGCTAATCTGAACAGGCAGCAAGACCTATCATTTTAAGGGTCTTGAAATGATAATAAAGCCTTATGGGTGTAAGATTGGGCCTTCAACAAAACTGCACAATTCCTTTTATTTCTACATGTCATGTCACCACTACTCCAGCAGGGGGCAGGCTTTTAAAATTAAACACAAGATTTCACATTCTACTTTTGGTTCACGGATTTAAATTTTTATACATTTATCTCTACCATAATTTGCGTAAGGTGCAGGGAATAGAAATTATTTAAAGTAAGATTAAGCTTTAAGTCACAAAACAACAAGCAGTCCACTTTAGAACAGAATGAAACTAGGTGGTAATGAGCACTTAGCCTTAAGGATCAGCAACAAAGACTGTTCAAGCATGCAGGATGAAATGAAGTCAAGGCGATTGCCCAGAAAGTTGAGACAAAAAGAATGCCTTTGGGGAACAATTTATGTTCAGCTGAAGGCGCTTTAATGTAGTCCAAACAACTGTTTACATTTTTTGGCCTTAAACATCTTTGCATTGATAAACAATGAATGAGCAGTCTATTAATTATGACTGCATGCATACATCATGGGGTAAACAGGTCATTAGACAAGGACTCGAGGGACCCAGCTTCTATTTTTATCCCCTCCCCCCCTGCTTGTCTAATCACTTCCCTTCTTTCGGTCTCATTTTGCACAAAATGGAGTCTGTGTCATTTGCCTGCCTCAGTGCCTTGCTGAGCTAGTCAAGGATAACATATAAAAGAGCCTTTTAAAACAACTAAGCTGCACGAGCGTAGGTTAATTTTTAAAACAAGAAACACTTGGTCTTAAAATTTTCCTCCTGCCGGTCGAAGACAATTTATTCAGAGGCAAAAAGTGTGTGAGTTCCACAGTCTTACCTTCTATGGAGGGAGACTAGTTTCACTCACAATCTTCTTGTAAAAATCTTAATCAAGCCCATCCCCCCACCAGCTACAGGACACCTGGATGCTCAGAACCTAAGGCTGATTCCACCAGGACTGCACGGGAGAGGGATTCTGCTCTCATCTTTTTTATATTATTGTTTAAAAAATTTTATTATTGGAGTATAATCGCTTTACGATGTTGTGTTAGTTTCTGCTGTACAACCAAGTGAATCAGCTATATGTATACATATATCCCCTGCCCTCTTGAGCCTCCCTCCCAATCACCCCCTGCTCTCATTTTGCAATAAAGCTGTCCATCTAATTTTTTTTAAAAAAAGGAAAAAATCATTGAGGCATAGGGTTTGATGCTAACAAAAGACTTTTTCTCATTGGAATGGTAAACACGGGCTTTTAAGTAAATTCTCTGTGAAAACTAGCACCCACATTGCAGCACTGATCTAGATAAATGTAGTAATTCATTTTATTTAACAAATACATATTGAACACTTGTTCTGTGCCAGACACTGGGTTAGGCCTACGGGATTCTTCAGTGAAAAAAACAGACAAAAATCTCTGCTGTGTTTGAGCTTCCATTTCTGTGTGAGATAATAGTCACTAGGGTTTCTGTCTGCTCATTTAATAGGATGAGAACTATTTTAAATAAATTTGGCATTTTCATTTATCCAGAAATGATGAGCAAATTTCTGGGTCCTTAAAAATACTGATTTTATTTTTTATTTCATCTTACTCTTGAGGGAAATTTTATTAAGAATTCAGCTTTATCCAGCAATCCTGCTCCTGGGCATATATGCAGAATAGAAAAATTCTAATGTGAAAAAATATATGCACCCCAATGTTCACAGCAGCGCTATTTGCAATAACTAAGACACAGAAGCATCCTAAATGTCCACTGAAAGATGAATGGATAAAGAACACGTCATGTACACACACATACACAATGTGTATACAACTCAGCCATAAAAAGAATGAAATAATGCCATTTGTAGCAACATGGATGGGCTAAGTGAAATCAGACAGAGAAAAACAAAAACCATATGATATCACTTATATATGGAATCAGTCCAATTTCGGGGCATGAAGCGTGGCACTGGGACAAGGTAGAGGGATGGGGTTGGGAGGGAGGCAGGAGGGGGGTTCGGGACAGGCGACACTTGTATACCCGTGGCTGATTCATGTCAATGTATGGAAAAACCACCACAATATTGTAAACTAATTAGCCTACAAGTATAATAAATATATTAATTTTTTTAAAGGAAGAAAAAGAAAAATATGATACAAATGAATTTATTTACAAAACATAAAGACTCACAGACATAGGAAACAAACTTGTGATTACCAACGGAAAATGGGGATGGAGAAGGGATATGTTAGGCATTTAGGATTAGCACATACAAACTAACATATATAAAACAGATAAATAACAAGGTCCTATCATGTAGCACAGGGGACTATATTCAATTATAATAAACCATAATTGAAAAGAATATTAAAAAAGTATATGTATGAATCACTGCTATACACTGGAAATTAATACAACATTGTAAATCAACTATACTTCAATTAAAAATTAAAAATAAGGAATTCAGTTTTGTTACGCATCTGCCTGCAATGTGGGAGACCCGGGTTCGATTCCTGGGTTGGGAAGATCCACTGGAGAAGGAAATGGCAATCCACTCCAGCACTCTTGCCTGGAAAATCCCATGGATGGAGGAACCTGATAGGCTATAGTCCATGGGGTCGCAAAGAGTTGAACACGACTGAAAGACTTCACTTATGGTCCATACTATTTATTCAGCACCCAATGCAGATGGAGTCTAACAGGTGGAAATTAAATATTTAAAGTGGTTTCTGGTTTAGTCTGCATCATTTTTCCCATTTACTTTTCTTTTTCTGAAAGTTCTTCCTTATTCTGTTCTTACAGAAATTTGAAAGCAAACAGCCTTTTAATGGGCATTTAATAATAACTAATATTTTTACAGTGATTTTTAGTTTCCAAAATATTTTATCATACATAATCTCTTTTGAGACAACCAGCAATCCTACTCATAGGAGCTATTTCTACTTTGCTGTTGAGGAAACTAAGATTCAGAGATGGTAGGTAACCTACCCAAAGTTGTGCAGCTGTGAGAGGCAATACTGGGATTCAAAGTCTTTCTTTTTTCTTTTTTAGCAAGTAGTTTATTGGGGCAATGCTGGGACACAGGTGGGGAAGAGGAGAGTTCATACATGGAAGAGAAGACAGCCAATACAATGTGTGTGATAAAGCCAGCTACCTCGGTGGATAACTGGAAGTTAATCTCACTGGGAAACCCTGGAAGCAGTGCCCAACATATGCCCCAGAATTATCTCACTTGAGGGGCAAAGGACTGAAGTCCTCATACACCCACTCCTGAGAGTTGTGGACTGTTCCCAGGGACTTGTTAATATCCTGGCACATTAAGGCAACAGCAGTTTGTGGAAAGGCGAGAAAAGGCCCTCAGACATGGAGATGACTGCACTGAGAATCCACCTTGAGCGACTGGAGAGAGGAGGGTGCGATCCTGTCCTGTGATGCAATGCCCAATAACTGGGTGTCCTACAAAAAGAGCTGCCTGCGCCCAATCCTCTGTCTCTAAGAAGGCCCCATGGAACCCATGCTCCGTCCTTCTTGACAGTGATCATTTCTGGCCTTATTTTTTTCCCCTAACATATAAATTTTATTGAAGTATAATTGACTTACAATGTTTCAGGTGCACAGCAAGTTTATTCAGGCATACGTATATATTATTTTTCAGATTGTTTTCCATTATAGGTTATTACAAGATATTGACTATAGGTCCCTGTGCTATACAGTAAAACTTCGTTGCTTGTTTTTTTAATTAGAAATCTAGCATCCTATTCATGCTGAGTCAAACAAGTGGAATCAAAATGTCACAAATTTTTTAAAGATTCATAATATTTCTAAAATCTATTACACAAACTATTTATATATATATGTATACAAAAAAAGCTTTTCTATTATGCTTGATAAAGAACATCACAAAAAAGAAGAGATAGAGAAATTGGCAACAAACTAAATGAAATGGAAGCACTGAATATAAAATAAAAAAAGTGAAACAAACTAGATAAAAGATCATCATATAGTTAAGTTGTTTTCAGACATGGATGCTTGTTACAAATGTATCTGGAGCTTTGGAGAAAAGAAAAGCAATACCTGGGCATTTGTATTAAAAAAAAAAATCCAGGATAATTCAAAGTTACATTTTCTGTGTCACATCTCAAGACCTTTCCTCACTGCCACCTTCTTCCTTTCTCTTTAGAAAATGACAATATCACATGACTCTGGTGTTCTATCTTCTTGTCAAACATGGCCAAAGTCAGCCTGTCAAGAAAGTGTTTATAGTTATTAGGCCGATGTAGGCAAACTAGAATATTCTCTCCTTTAAGCTTGTGTAAAATCTTGAGTTCTAGAGTCTAAAGGTTGATGAAATCAATAATTAACATCACTGGTACAAACTATACTCAAAGGCTACTTCTTGGTTTACCTTCATTCCTAACCTAAACTACAAAAATGCATCAATATAAGGATAGGAATGGGAATTTCTTTCAAACACTTTACAATGAAAGCTATGTTAAGGTAAAGAACTTTTAACACTGATTCTGGCTTAAGCACTGATCATCTATTAAAATAAAATATTAATCAAACTTTACTCCAAAAGGCTAGAAATGGCCAGTTTTAGGAAAAGAGAACTATTCCAATGCATGGTTTGGTTTTGAATGTGAGGCAGAGCTAGGCATTTATGCTGATGAGGGGATGTGCTATTAGATAAGTATTCATAATTCACATTTTATAATTCTGAGTGACTGTGTCTTCTCATCACACACCTGCTGGTGATCACCTATGCAGTACCCAAGGTGGACCCTGGCTGGTCCACCACAAACATCTGTGACCCAGAGTAAAAACACAAAGGAGATCCACATACTTTATGTCTAAATATTTAAATGTTATAAATGGACAATTGGATAAATGGTATACCTTGACAAATGTGCCTCTATAATGACCTAGAGGGCCAGGCTGGAATTTGGACATATTAGACTCCCCAAACCTCCTTGTTGGAACACAGTTGCATAGGGAGAGGTAGGCCCTGACACTTGTCCAACTCTCCCACCCATCCTGGCCCTATCCTCAACTCTGAGCAGCTTTATGCCAACAGTGTGGACACCCCAGACAGCCCACTGAGCTCTGTCCTCACTACACAGGCAGCTGGTCCCTGGTTGGATTCCTCATTCCATAAGCAGAGCTGTCTCATGTGAGGAGCCAGAGCAGAACCCTCTCAATTATGTACCCCAGGACAGGGCCCCTCCTGCCTGGGTCTAAGAGTGATACTTCTGTGTGCTGATGTCCACTCCAATTTACTAATCATGCAAAATGCACAGAATGTTCTCTTTCAACTAGCCTTGGAGGGAGGAACTGACAGGCCACCACCCAAAATGTGCAGCCATGCATGTGCTATCCTGCTGTTTCGGGTGGACTAGATAAGTAAAATACAGTTTCCGGCATTCTGTGTGGTCAGAGATCACCTAATAAAACTGTGCTTTTTAATTGTCCTTTTTCCTGTTTGACGTTTGTTGGTGGAATATTTAAACTTAGAAACCACTAGGTCTTAATTTGTTTTCATCCATCATGGCTGGCTCTTTTCTCCCATCTCATACTGAAATTTTGAACTAGCTTCACCATTGGATTCATGTAAAATTAATTGTACAGTTTCTCTGCTTGCTTGGATAACACAGAGCTTATAGTTTTAGACATTTTCAGGTTGTAATTATATAAAAACACACTGAGAAATACTGGTAATTTCTATTCTCCCTATTTTGAAAGCTGTTTAGAACAGGGCCTAGAACCAAGATACTGATTCCCTTCAGCCCTCAGGCAGCTGGTGAGGCCTGGCAGCAGGAGATCGGTGACTACTGTTCCATTTTCTAGAAGCCTCCTTCATTTACTCCAATGTGTTATCAATATCTTACCATTTTCTAAATATGTGCTGAAGTTAAAGAGGTTTGGTAGCTTTGCAAAAGTATTTTCATTTGACTTTATCTAGGGATACTTGTGGGCTTCCCTGGTAGTTCAGCTGGAAAAGAATCTGCCTGCAATGCAGGAGACCCCGGTTCAGTTCCTGGGTTGGGAAGATTCCCTAGAGAAGGAATAAGCTACCCACGCCAGTATTCTTGGGCTTCCCTGGTGGCTCAGATAGTAAAACTGAGCCTGCAATGTGGGAGATCTGGATTTGATCCTTGGGTTGGGAGGATTCCCTAGAGAAGGGAATGCTACCCACTCCAGTATTCTTGCCTGGAGAATTCCATGGGCAGAGGAGCCTGGTGGGCTACAGTCCATGGGGTCACAAAGAGTCAGATATGACTGAGCAACTTTCACTCACAGGGTCACATGTATTCAGGGTCACTCTAAGTTCCTAACCTAAACAATATTGATATTTCTTCCAATTTAGTAGTTTACTCACTCTTCTGAAATGCTTTTCCTCCCTCCTCCTATTTTCTCCCAGTCCCACTTATTCATCAATGTCTGCCTATGTTGTTCAGTCATTCATTACCAAGCTTGTATGTTCAAGCTTGGTCATGAAGCCTTCCTTGACCACACTGATTGGTCACAGTCTCTCTTTCTCCCTCTTGAAACTCATAATACATTTTATTCCCACTATTTATTTTCACATAGCACCTTGTTATTTCAGTTCTGTCTTTACATACATATGTCCAATCTTCACAATGAAATTATAGATCCTTGAAAGAAAACACTACTTATAAAGTTCTGTATTTTTCACTCCACCTCCTGAAGTACATTTAGCATCTAAATAAAATCTGTTGACCAACTGATCATGACTACAGTAATAATATAAATCACTTACTGAGCACAGTGTTTCGAGCAGTCTGTGCAGAGTCAGACCGAACTGGACTGAATCCTTATTAACTATGCCATCTCAGGCTACTGACAACTAGTATCCTATCTGTAAATCAATATCAAAAGTGCACCTCCCTCAGAGGATTGTTTGAGAATGAAATGACATAATACCTAAGAATTCCTAGAAGGGTTAGTATGCAGAGAGTATTAGATGACAATGATAAGAATCATAGGGTTTGAGGCATAGGGAGGAATTCTTTACATCTCTTACCCATTAATTCTTATTATAATCCTATGAAATAAGAATTGTTATTATACCTATTTTACAGATAGAAAAATCGAGGCTTAAGGAAGAAAAGTTTCCAGCCCAAGGTCACAGAAAAGGGTTTGAAGTCCAGGCAATCTGACTGCAGAGCCACATTCTTAATCACTACAAGATGCCAAGTGGCAAAGACAGCAGAATCAGAAATTAATGGCATTGCCCTCCTTAAGTCACTGGTTGAAGAAACATGTTGAGAAAGTCCAAGAGTTGACATATTAAGGAGTCCAGTGCCCTAAACTGGAATTGGGATTCAGATTTGTCTGAGCCTGCAAGCAACCTGGTAGGAAGGGTTGCCAGAAATCAATGTCAATGAGGTTGCCCACAGGCTCAGCGGTGGGGGGTGATGGGGGATGTTCTGGTGCCTGACCAGAAAGACCAGGGAAGGGAACAGAGTGTGGCATTTGGTTCCAGACCATCTCAACCTCTAGGGCAAGGGGATGCAGACAGATGATGAAGCAGCTGTTTTCACAAGGGAAGCAGAGATACAGAGGTATACGCTGCGCGGCTGCAGACTCGGCCACAGGCTGTGATGCAGAGCAGGGCGAATGTCCTGCTTCCCACTGTTAGGACCTGGCTGTTCTGCAGCACAGTCTGCAAAGCCGGGTGTGCTGCCCGGGCATACTCAGCACCAGGCAGGGCATCTTGGGCACAGACATCTTGTGCTCAGAGGGCTCAGGTGGGAGAGGTGGTAGAGAGGTTCCCTGGGCAGGAAAATAGTAGAACTGGAAAACCATGAACAACTATATGGTACCTTCTGGGATTTATACTGAGCTACATCCCAGCATTATGCAGACCAATGTATGACAGTAAAGTTACTATCTCTTATGGGTTGAATTGAATCCCTGTAAATTTGTATGTTGAAGTCCAACTTGTAAGACCTCAAAATGTGAAGTTAAGGCCTTTAAAAGAAGCAATTAAGTTAAAATGAAGCTGTCAGGGTGGACCCTAATCCAACATACTGGTAACCTTACAAGAAAAGGAAGAAATACCAGGGATACATATGTGTAAACAGGCAACCATGTGAAGCAGCAGCAAAAAGACAGCCAAAGAGAGAACCCCTGAGGAACCAAACTGGCCAGCACCTTGATCTTGGACTTCTAGCTTCCAGAACTTTGAGAAAATAAATTCTACAGTAAGTCCCCCACATATGAATGTGTTCCCTTCTAAGAGCATGTTTGTGAGTCCAAGAAAGTTAGCCTAGGTACCCAACTAACACAATCAGCTATATAGTACTGTATTATAATAGCTCTGTCATACTTTTCACACAATACATAAAAAACAAACACAAAAAATGAACATTTTAAATCTCACAGTGCAGTACCTTGAAGAGTACAGAAGTACAGTACAACAGTTGGCATACAGGGTCTGGCATCGGGTGAACAGGCAAGAAGAGTTACTGACTGGAGGAGGTGGGGGAGGTGGGGGATGGTGGGGCTGAAGGGATCATCAGCAACAGGAGACAGAGGGCAAGCTGCAATTTCACTCATGCCTGACGTTGATGGAACACACATTCCCATCTTTGAAAGTTGGCAACTTGAAGGTCTGTATGTAGGAGACTTACTGTATTGTTTAAGCTGTCCAGTCTGTGGTGGGATTTTGTTATGGCAGCCCTAGCAGACTCATACACTGTCCCTAAGATCAGGTTCATGCCCTCGGGCTGGCAAGACCTGAAGCAGCTTGACTGCTGTGCTGGGCTTACTCACTCAGTTGCATCCGACTCTTTGTGACCCCATGGACGGTAGCCCGCCAGGCTCCTCTGTCCATGGGAATTCTCCAGGCAAGTATACTGGAGTGAGTTGCCATGCCCTTCTCCAGGGGAGCTTCCCAAACCAGGGGTAGAACCCAGGTCTCCCACATCACAGGCGGATACTTTACCACCTGAGCCACCAGGGAAGCCCAGAGCAACTTGAGTAGACCCATATTTAACTCTCAAAATATGAGAGGCAGGTAAAATCATTCATTTTTTCAAAGCAGGAAACCAAGGTTCAGAAACGGTAAACAGCCTGCCCAGAATCACTTAGCTACTAAGCGATGGAGCCTGGATTCAAGTCGATGTCTTTGTGACTCCACAGTGTATACTCTACACGACATTGCCTATTTTCTCCCATGCTCTCAACCATGATGTATTTTACTCAGGTACTAATCACTAAGGGATTAACAAGACTGGCACATCTCCCACCTGCTTGATGATGCAAAGAAAACTGGTGCTTCATTTACAAATTCACTGCAATTGACTCTGTGGTAACATAAAACCCAGAAAGATATGCTAGCAAAGGAGTATTTGATTTTTCAAAAAAAACTAAAAAACAAAAACAAAACACCTAAATAGTTGCTGCTCCCTGACATAAAATAATTCTATTAAAATGATGTACAGTGGACCCCAAAGAGGTAACTAGATCCACAGGCCTACTTCAGAGTATGTGTGTACCAAGCAAACAGGAGAAACAAAAGGAATGGGAGGAGAGAAGATAGGGCTTTCCATTTCTCAAAACTGTGTCCTCACTGTTGTAGCCCAAGGGTCGTATAGGGTTTGGCATACAGGGGCTTTTGATTCACACTTCTTGACTTACTGAACAAATGAACAAACAAATGGGTGAACTTGATCCTCTAATGAGAAGAAAAAAAATTCTTACGTCTTTTCAATGACCTAAATTCGTCAAAGTATTTTGGGCTTTTCCTAATTTAGTTTCTGTTTCCTTTAATCAAATGAGATGGAATTTAAGAGGAAAGTAAAGACTAGAAGAATTAAGCCATAGACCAAAGCAGGGCAAAAATTCCTGCCTGCATATTTGAGTAGTGTAAGTGAAAATGTGTCTCCTTGTCACACTGTACAGTCATCTCAGAAATCAGTTTCACGCCACTGCCTTAGTGGGTGAGTTCGAATATATTTGTTTCAGGTAGATGTTCCTGGCCTGTGTAAGGTGAGCTACAATCAGATGCTGATAGTTCAGAGACCAGAATACAACGGTAAATGCAGGCCACAGTAATCTAAGTCTTGTGAGCCAGATAGGATTTCTTCAGGCTGATGACTTTTTTTTTTTAATGTTTTTACTTATTTATTTTAATTAATTAATTTATTTAACTGGAGGCTAATTACAATATTGTGGTAGTTTTTGCCATACATTCACATGAATCAGCCATGGGTGTACATGTGTTCCCAATCCTGAACCCCCCTCCTACCTCCCTCCCCATCCTGTCCCTCAGGGTCATCCCAGTGGAGCAGCCCTGAGCACCTTGTCTCATGCATCGACTCTGGACTGGCAATCTGTTTCACATATGAAAATATACATTTCTTTTTTTTAAAAAAACAATATACATGTTTCAGTGCTAATCTCTCAAATCATCCCACCCTCGCCTTCTCCCACCAAGTCCAAAAGTCTGTTCTTTACATCTGTGTCTCTTTTGCTATCTCGCATATAGGGTCATTATTACCATCATTCAGGCTGATGACTTTTAAGAGCTGCCTTCAGAGTTTGCCTGATATTTTAATTATGTTATTAAAAATAACTAATCGGCAGAACACAGAGGATTTCTAGAGCAGTGAAACTATTCCGTATGATACTATGGTGGTGGATACATGTTATACATTTGTTCAAACTCATAGAATGTACAAAACCAAGAGTGAACCCTAATGTAAACTGTGTCCCTTAGGTGATGATGATATGTAGATGTGGATTCATCAGTTGTTACAAGTGTCCCATTCCGGTGGGTGACACTGACAATGAGGAGGGTTATGTATGTGTGGGGGATAGAGGATACATGGAGAATCTCTGTACCTTCCTTCCAATTTTTCTATGAACCTAAAACTGCTCAAAAAATTGTCTGTTAAAAATTATCTGCTAAAAAAATAAATAATGCAAAAGACACCCCTCTTCCACACCCTAATTGAAAAAAAAAAAAGTGACTAGGAAGGTTATGAACAGGGGAAAACAAAGTGAGATATCCTTAAAGTTTTAAGGTACTATTCTAAAACCAATACTTTAGTACCCTTTACTATAATAAAATTCCCGCGCACTCTACTCAAATTTTGGTCTATTGCAGGACAAGGGAAGTATTTTTCCCCCTACACTGGGATATTACAATTATTAATATGGCAGCTAAAATATCTTATTTTCTTTAGATGTTACCTATTAGTATGAAAAATATAATAAATTAGGCTTTGTTACTTTGTGTTGTCCCCCCAGTGTTCACTGGGGACACAGAGATGCTTCAAGCAACTGAAAAAATTTTAACAAATAGTTTTCTTCTTTTTTTCAGTAAACTCATCAAGTTGTTATTAATTTTTAGCTCTATGTGGGAAAATTTAATGAGCTTTCAATTACGATATTTCTATTTAACTTGCAAATGGAAGATACTACCTCCATCCTGCTATCTGCTATTATTATAAACACAGCTTTGAGTTTGAACAATCCAATGCTGATTAGAGGTTTTCAGCATTAAGCACTGGTCTCATTTCTAAAGTTTAACAAATAACACAATACATAATTCTCTGGCACGTCCAGTCCTTTTATGTCAGGCAGCTGAAGCTCTCTCTACTCACATGACAAGCAAACAGAAAGCATACTATAATCAACTGAGCAGGCTATGATTAACTCTGCTCAGAGCTGTCTCCAAACTCCCTATACACTCCATAGTGGTTCTTAGACAAAGATATGGCAAGGCATATTTCTCTAAGGAAGAATCACCAATTAAGAGCACCTGATGTTTCTTATTAAGAGTAAGCTATGGCAGTTGGTGATGGACAGGAAAGCCTGGTGTGCTGCAGTCTACAGGGGTCACAAAAAGTTGGACACTTTACAGACTGAGCAACTGACCTGAACTGATGTTTCTTATTTTTTAAGTTATTATGAATTAGCACAGGGTCTAGCCACAACTGTCTCTCGTGTATTATTTTCAGTTGCTTCTGCCACACAAAGCCAATCATTTGTGAGGTGCTGGCCTTTATAATGTGGTTGGGACCATTATGGTAATTAATTAATTGAGCAATAATGCAGACAGCCCATTCCCATTATCCTGAAATGGGACACATTCCAGTCACATCTGCGAAATCTGTAGATGCAGCAATTATTTCCATGTTTCTTGAGTGTCTTCAGATAGTCAACCAACATTAATAATGTGCTTGAAAATATGAAGTCACAGCTGGTAGCTCTGAACTCAGGGCATCTTCACAAGCTTGGCTACTTGCTCTCTTCATTGACAGCACATGTTTAAGTTGTAAATAGTAGGAATTGAGCAGCATTTCAGCTGTGTTCCCATGACCAACATTATCAACCATTTGGTGCCCACTTAGGCCCAAAGTTCTAAGTGAGTTAACAGTATGCAAAGCCTTTAGATCACTCTAGTGACAAGATTAGAATTCTGTCTGACTCCAGAATCAACTCCAAACTACTTTGCTCTAATATCAGTAATGTCTTTCTTATCCCAAGCAAGATTGTCTTGTGGCTAATATGTTCCCCCTCTGGGAAAACTATATCAGATGGATTAATAAAGTGGCTAAGAATGAAGAGGCTTAGTTCTCAAGGAAATCTGTCCAGGAGAGTTGCTCTAACTACCCACCCCCCACCTTGCAAAAGACCTAGGAAGTTAATATGTCTAGAGCATAACTAGATTAATTGAATTTCAAAACTTTAAATAATTTCTGGTGGTGCAGATGCTGTGTGCCTTGCCACAGATGCCCCTTCCAGGACTGAAGTGGCCATTTCTGGGAAGGATGTCAACTGACAGCCCACAGGGCTGTTTTGCCCAATGTCACATCCCTCCCTTGGGCAGCCAGGGTCCAGTGATCGTTCATGCTTCCTCTTCCCAAATAAGAAAACTCTGAACCATTCCAGCTTCAGTGCTCCTTGTGGGACCCACTAGACTTCATCGTAGCACTAATACTTTCCCTTTCTAATCCTACTCCTTCCTGTTTCTTTCCTTCCACACGTTTTGATCCTTAGAGTACTCCCTAATTAACAATTTGCATACTAATTTCTACCTCACAGTCCACTTCCTGAAGAATCAACATGCAATATCTGCCTTTCCCTTTTCCTTACCTTATAGATACCATTGCTTTCTTGCAACTGGAATTAGCCACTGGAATTAGCCAGTGGAGAATGTGTTAATCATATATTTGTATGATTTGCACACGGAATTTCTGAGGATGTAGATCTTGCCTACTTTACAGTCTATATTCACTGAAAATCAAATATAGTTACAATTTAGTAAATGTTAACTGAATAGCTAATGGTAAGAATGAAGTGGCTGAGCCAAAGCAGGAAAAACATTCAGCTGTGGATATGTTTGGTGGTGAAAATAAAGTCCGATGCTGTAAAGAACAGTGTTGCACAGGAACCTGGAATCTTAGGTCCATGAATCAAGGTAAATTGGACATGATCAAGCAGAAGATGGTAACAGTGAACGTTGACACCTTAGGAATCAGTGAACTAAAAAGGACAGGAATGGGTGAACTTAGTTCAGATGACCATTATATCTACTACTGTGGGCAAGAATCTTTTAAAAGAAATGGAGTAGTCCTCATAGTCAACAAGACAGTCCAAAATTCAGTACTTGGGTTCAATCTCAAAAATTGCAGAATGATCTCGATTCATTTCCAAGGTAAACCATTCAACTTTTCCCATCCACTAATGCTGAAGAAGCAGAAATTGACGGGTTCTATGAAGACCTCAAGATCTTCTAGAACTAACACCAAAAAAAGAAAGATGACCTTTTCATCACAAGGAATTGAAATGCAAAAGTAGGAAGTCAAGAGATACCCAGAATAACAGGCAGATTTGGTCTTGAAGTACAAAATGAAGCAGGGCAAAGGCCAACACAGTTTTGTCAAGGGAAAATGCTGGTCACCGCAAACACTCTTTTCCAGCAAACCAAGAGATGACTCTACACATGGGCATCACCAGATGGTCAATATCGAAATCAGACTGATTATGTTCTTTGCGGCCAAAGATGAAGAAGCTCTATGAAGTCAGCAAAAACAAGACCTGGAGCTAACTGTGGCCCAGACCATGAACTCCTTATTGCAAAATTCAGGCTTAAGCTGAAGAAGGTAGGGAAAACCACTAGGGCATTCAGGTATAACCTAAATCAAATCCCTTATGGTTATACAGTGGGGGTAATAAACAGATTCAAGGGATTAGATCTGGTAGACAGAGTGCCTAAAGAACTATGGACAGAGGATAATAACATTGTATAGGAGGCAATGACCAAAACCATACCAAAGAAAAAGAAATGCAAAAAGGCAAAGTATTTGTCTCATGAGATTTTACAAATAGCTGGAGAAAGAAGAGAAGTGAAAGGCCAGGAAGAAAGGGAAAGATATACCCAACTGAAGGCAGTGTTCCATAGAATAGCAAGGAGAGATAAGGTCTTCTTAAATGAACAATGCAAAGAAGTAGAGGAAAACAATAGAATGGGAAAGACTAGAGGTCTCTTCAAGGAAACTATACATATCAAGGGACATTTCACGCAAGCATGGGCATGATAAAGAACGGAAATGGTAAGGACCTAACAGAAGCAGAAGAGTTTAAGAGGAGGTAGCAAGAATACATAGAACTATACAAAAAAGGTCTTGGTTTTTAAGGTAATGCAGGGATAGGTTCAAGATAGTGTAATAGAAGGACGTGGGCTCATCTCCTGTGAGAATATGAAAATCGCAACTAGCTGTTGAACAAGCATCAACAGGAAGATGCTGGAACCCAACCAAAAAAGATACCCATGTCCAAAGACAAAGAGGAAGCTGCAGTAGATGGTAGGAGAGGCACAAACAGGGTAAAATCAAGTCCCACACCCACCAGGTAGGTCACCCATGAACCAGAGAACAATGCCACCAAAGAAGTTCTCCCACTGCTGTGAAGGGTCTGAGCTTCACGTCAGGCTTCCCAGCCTGGATATCTGGCAAAGGGACTGGGAACGTCCAGGGAACCTGCCTTTGAAGGTGAGCAGGATTTGATTACAGGACTTCCACAGGACTGGGGGAATAAGAGACTCCATTCTTGGAGGGCACAAACAAAATCTTGTGTGCACCAAGATCCAAGGGAAAAGAGCAGTGACCCCATAGGGGACTGAACCAGACCTGCTATTATTGGAGGGTCTTCTATGGAGGTGTGGTTCAGCAGTGCCTTGTCGTGGGGCCCTGGAAACAGCAGTCCTGGAAGGTGCCCCTTGGCATAAGTCCTCTTGGAGGTTACCATTAACCCTACCATAGAGCTTGTAGACCCCAGGGTTGGGTCGTCTTGGGCAAAACAACAGGGAGGGAGTGCAACCCCACCCATCAGCAGATAATTGTATTAAAGTTTTATAGAGTTTGGCCCTGCCCACTGGAGCAAGAACTAGATTTTCCCACCACCAGCCCTTCCCATCAGGAAGCTCTAAGAGCTGACAGAAGAACCACAACCACACTAACCAGAACAAAAACCATATTACAGAAAGTTTATCAGAATGAAAAAGCAGAAAGTTTTGTCCTCGTTGAAGGGAAAAGCTAAAATCCAAGAAAAACAACTAAATGAAGTGGAGATAGGCAAACTTCCAGAAAAAGAATTCAGAATAATGACAGTGAAGATGATTCAGGATCTTGGAAACAGAATGAAGATGCAAGAAATGTTTACCAAAGACCTAGAAGAACTAAAGAACAGAGATGAACAATACACTAGAAGGAATCAATAACAGAGTAACTGAGGCAGAAGAATTGGAAAGTGACCTGGAGAACAGAATGGTGGGAATCACTACCACAGACCAGAATGTAGAAAAAAGAATGAAAAAATGAAGACAGCCTAAGAGATCTCTGGGACAACATTAAATGCACTAACATTTGCATTATAGGGATCCCAGAAGGAGAAAATAGTGAGTAGGACCTGAGAAAATATTTGAGGAGAAATATTTCTTAACATGGGAAAGGAACTAGCCAACCAAGTCCAGCAAGCACAGAGAGTCCTAGGCAGGATAAACCCAAGGAGGAACATACTGAGACATATAGTAATCAAAAAGATGAAAATTAAAGACAAAGATAAAATATTAAAAGCAACAAGGGAAAAAACTGCAAATGACCTATAAGGGAACTCCTGTAAGGTTATCAGCTGATTTCTCAATAGAAACTCTACAAGTAAGAAGGGAATGGCACAATATATTTAAAGTGATGAAAAGGAAGAACCTACAATCAAGAATAATCGACCCAGAAAGACTCCATCATTCAAATTTGATGGAGAAATCAAAAGCTTTCCAGCCAAGCAAAAGTAAGAGACTTCAACATCAACAAACCAGCTTTACAATAAATGCAAAAGGAACTTCTCTAGGCAGGAAACACAAGAGAAGGAAAAGACCTACAGAAAATAAATCCAAAACAATTAAGAAAATGGTAATAGAATCATGAAAGTGAAAGTCACTCAGTCGTGTCTGACGCTTTGCGTTCCCAAGGATTATACAGCCCATGGAATTCTCCAGGCCAGAATACTGGAGTGGGCAGCCTTTCCCTTCTCTAGGGGATCTTCCCAACCCAGGGATGAAACCCAGGTCTCCCATATTATAGGCGGACTCTTTACCAGCTGACCCACAAGGGAAGCCCAAGAATACTGCATATCAATAATCACTTTGAATGTAAATGGATTAAATGCACCAACCAAAAGATAGACTGGTGAGGCAGATGAAAACATATGCATGTATGCCCTTCCACTTACCACATCACTTTACTTAATGCCTCAAACTGTATATTTTATATTGTTAGGGTAATCTCTTTTCATTATTCTATTACAAATATTTTCTAATTTTCCTTGTTATGGCTTCTTAGATACACCCATCATTTCACAGTGGACATTTAATTATGAAATACATGTGATTTTGAAAAGTATCTTTGATATTAATTTCTCATTGAGATATTAATTTCTCCTTAAATGTTTTCTTCTCTCAAATAACCTTTTTTTTTTCATTCTTCTAATTTATTGAGGCTTTCAATGGCTAAGTCAAAGATCTCTCTTGTTGAATGTTATATTGCACTTGAAAATATATAATTTTCAAGTATCTTCTGATTCTGATTCCTAACATAATTCCACAGTGACAAGAAAACAGATTATATACAATTTCAATACTTTAATTTTTGCACCTTATTTTATGTCCCTGGATATGTTCCAGGGTCTCCTAGTTTATAGTCTATGGAAATTGAATAGAACTTGTTGTGTGAAAATTGTATAAATCTTAATTATGTTAATTATGTTGAATTGGTTCATAGTGCTCTTCAGGTCTACTATATCCTAAATCCTTCTACTTCTCTGTGTGTTCATTCTATTAATTTTTGAGAGTTTAACATTGAAACTCCAACTAAAAATCTTAATTTATCTACTTAAAAAGTATCATAATATATACTGGAACTATATGTAATCTTGTTCTGTATTTTCCAAGTCTCCTGTAAATGTGTTACTATACTTTCATAATTAAAAAAAAAAAAAATCTTAACAGCCCAGATAACCATGATGGACTGACCACTTACCTAGAGCTGGGCATGCTGGAGTGTGAAGTCAAGTGGGCCTTAGGAAGCATTACTATGAACAAAGCCAGTGGAGGTGGTGGAATTCCAGCTCGGCTATAAAATTCTAAACACGATGTCAAAGTGCTGCACTCAATATACCAGCAAATTTGGAAAATACAGCAGTGGCCACAGAACTGGAAAAGATATGCTTTCATTCCAAACCAAAAGAAGGGCAATGCCAAAGAATGTTCACACTACCATTCAATTGGGCTTATTTCACATGCTAGCAAGTTTATGCTTAACATCCTTCAAGCTAGGCTTCAACACTACATGAACCAAGAACTTCGAGATATACAAGCTGGGTTTAGAAAAGGCAGAGAAACTAGAGATCAAATTACCAACATTTGTTAGATCATGGAAAAAGCAACTAGAAAAAGTTCTAGAAGAACTTCTGCTTCATTGACTACACAAAAGCCTTTGATTGTGTGGATCACAACAAACTGGAAACTTCTTAAAGAGATAGGAATACCAGACCACCTTACCTGCCTCCTGAGAAACTGGTATGTAGGTCAAGAAGCAACAGTTAGAATTGGACATGGACAACTGACTGGTTCAAAACTGGGAATGGAGTATGTCAAGGCTGTATATTGTCACCCTGCTTTATTTAACTTATACACAGAGTATATCATGCAAAATGCTGGGCTAGATGAATCACAAGCTGGAATCAAGATTGACAGGAGAAATATCAGTAACATTAGATATGCAGATGATACCACCCTAATGACAGAAAGTGAAGAGGAACTAAACAGCCTCTTGATGAAGGTGAAAAGAGAGTGAAAAAGCCAGCTTGAAACTCAACATTAAAAACTAAGATCAGGGCATCTGGGCCCATCACTTTACAACAAATAGGAGAAAATGTGGAAGCAGTGACAGATTATTTTCTTGGACTCCAAAATCACAGATAGTGACTGCAGCCATGAAATTAAAAGACACTTGCTTCTTGGAAAAAAGGCTGACAAACCTAGGCAGTGTAATAAAAAGCAGAGATGTCACTTTGCTGACAAAAGTCGATATAGTCAAAGCTATGGTTTTTCTAGTAGTCATGTACAGATGTGAGAGTTGGACCATAAAGAAGGCTGAGCACCAAAGAATCGATACTTTTGGATTGTGGTGCTGGAGAAGATTCTTCAGAGTCCCTTGGAATGCAACATCAAGTCAATCAATCTGAAAGGAAATCAACCCCAAATATTCTTTGAAGGACTGATGCTGAAGCTGAAGCTCCAATACTTTGGCCACCTGATGCAAGGAGCCAATGGGAATCTTTCCAGTGAGAAAGACTGAGGGCAGCAGAAGAAGGGGGTGATAGAGGATAAGATAGTTGGATAGCATCACTGACTCAATGGACATGTATTTGAGCAAATTCCTGGAGATAGTGGAGACCAGAGGAGCCTGGAGTGCTGCAGTCCATAGGTTGCAAAGAGTAAGACACGACTTAGCAACAATAGCTGAACAGAAGAAGCTTCAGGGTAGCCTGGGGTAGTAAATATTATTACTCACATTAGTGGTAAATATCTGATTTGGGGCTAACTAGTATTTTCAGGGGATTCTGAGTTAAATTCATTTGGAGTAGCATTATGCACAGGCAGCTACATTATAAACACTGGGAAGTGCTGCATATTGATTCCCTTTAGGAATTGGGGTTTGGAGTTGGGGAGGAGCTTTCCTGATGGCTCAGTTGGGGTTGGGGAAACTGACTTTGCAAAGTGAATAGTTTAATTTAAAGTTCTTTATTTCGAGAAATATTTGGAAAATGTCTTCCCATTATCTTGTAATTCTACACATAGAATTGTATTTGTTGGCCTTCTGGGTTCCTGTTTGATGGATCCAAAGTTAGAATTAGTTGAGAAAATTCTTACTAGCAAGTAATGTTATTGTCAGTCTTAGGAATAATATAAGTCATAGTTAGCTGGGATCCTCTTGCCCCTTCAGATCTAAGGGAGATAGGCTCAACCCTCTACCCCATGTGGAAAGTCCAAGGCACTCCTCAACAATTCTATGAATTTCTGGAGGGTTTATATTCTCACTGTCAGCTCTGACTCCAAATTACTTTCTGTTGAATTTGTTGAATTGATCTTTTTATCACCGCTTGTTTTCCTTATTTGTACCATGTCAGTACAACACAGAACCCAGGCCTCCTTTCTCCCTCCCTCCCTCTCGAGCGTGCATGCTCAGTCTCTAAGTCGTGTCCAGTCATGTCTGACTCTTGGTGATCCCATGGACTGTACCCCACCAGGCTCCTCTGTTCATGGAATTTTCCAGGCAAGAATTCTGGAGCTGCCATTTCCTTCTTCAGGGGATCTTCCCAATCCAGGGATCAAACCTGCTTCTCCTGCATTGGCAAGTCAATTCTTTACCACTGAATCGCCTGGGAAGTCTCCCGCCTCCCCACCACACACACATACGTAATATTACAACCCACACAAGGCATTCTTGTATGTAGTCAACTTTATTAGAGTTTTGAAAAGATAAAAGTCACACTACAAAAACATGTGTATGATATCATCCTTGTTTTTAAAAAATAAGTACTTCATCCTTTTCAGCAACAGTTGTCACTCTAGCCACCCTCTCTTCATTCCCCCCTCCCTATATGCCCACGCTCTTTAAAAGAAGGAAAATAAAAAAATCCCCTCATTCACCCATAGAGAATAATTTAGCCCTCATAGACACATTTTAGGTCATTTCGACTGCAAGTGGCAAAAAACCCAGTTCAAACCAGTTTACCCAAGAGAATCTGTTGAGTCTTTTTAATGAAAGTCCAGAACTAGATCTTATTTCAGGCACCTCTGGATGCAGGAGCTCTGCCCTGCCTGCAGACCTGCTTTCCTTCTTTCAGTCTGTTGACTCTATTCTCCCTGATACTGATTCCCTCTCAAATATCTTTTGCTCACTGTGGCAAGATCATTGTACTAACTCTTCACATCTTGTAGCATTCAACATCAACTGAAATGTTGAACCTGACTCAATTCCAAAAGTCGCAGCAGTCTCACTGCATTGAATTGGCAGGAGTGAGTCACATGTCCATCCCTTTGCTTATCACTATGGGTATGGGAATGCAGCATGCAATTCAGTCCAGTCACTCAGTCATGTCCAACTCTTAGCAACCCCATGGACTGCAACATGCCAGGCTTCCCTGTCCATCACCAACCCTTGGAGCTTACTCAAACCCATGTCCATTGAGTTGGTGATGCCACCCAACCATCTCATCCTCTGTTGCCCCCTTCTCCTCCTACCTTCTATCTTTCCCAGCATCAGGGTCTTTTCCAATGATTCAGTTCTTCTCATCAGGTGGCCAAAGTGTTGGAGTTTCAGCTTCAGCATCAGTCCTTTCAGTGAATATTCAGGACTGATTTCCTTCAGGATGTACTGGTTGGATTTCTTTGCAGTCCAAGGGACTTTCAAGAGTCTTCTCCAACACCACAGTTTAAAAGCATCAATTATTCAGCTCTCAGCTTTCTTTATAGTCCAACTCTCAGATCCATACATGACTACAGGAAAAACTGTAGCTTTGACTAGACGGACCTTTGTTGGCAAAGTAATGTCTCTGCTTTTTAATATGCTGTCTAGGTTGTTCATAACTTTTCTTCCAAGGAGCAAGCATCTTTTAATTTCATGGTTGCAGTCACCATCTGCAGTGATTTTGGAGCCCCCCAAAATAAAGTCTCTCACTGTTTCCATTGTTTCCCCATCTATTTCCCATGAAGTGATGGGACCAGATGCCATGATCTTCGTTTTCTGAATGTTGAGTTTTAAGTCAACTTTTTCACTCTCTTCTTTCACTGTCATCGAGACTCTACAGTTCTTCGCTTTCTGCCATAAGGGTGGTGTCATCTGCATATCTGAGGTCACTGATATTTCTCCTGGCAATCTGCAGCATACTTATTGGCTTAAGCCTAGCTCCCATTATCCAACCCAGGAACTCCAGGGGTGGGATTACTCTGATGAACCACATAGAAGGAATGACTGGTTCCTTAAAAGGAAACTAGCTATGAGAACCATGGAATGGTGAAATGTCACAGAGCAACAGCCAAAAACACCAAGATCCAGTAAATGCTTGACCCACCCCCATAGTCAGCTCAGGGCATCCCTTTGAATATCTAAGGCCTCCCTGAAGTTTTAAAATAATTGCCTTTCCAATTAAGTCTGTAGACAAAGGCCATCTTCCCCTACGCATTGATGGCTTAGAGTGGGAAAGTTCAGTTTTACAGATACTGTAAAACAGGTGCTAGAAATGTTCTATATCTTGATGGTAGTTAATTTACATGGGTGTGTACAAATGTAAAAATTCATCAAGATGTACACTTAAGATCTGTGTATTTTACCATATACTCGTTATTACACTTGAGTTAATACTATTTTTTAATTTGTTCAAGATGACCAACAAATGTCCAATGTGATTTGCAGTGCAATAATCAAGCCACTTATCTCTGGTCTGCCTTTACACTAAGCCTTATTCACCCAGAGGTGAAGACATAGCTTAGCTGAGGCTACCAGAATAGAAAACCTAAATATGGATTTGGGCTCAGGTCTTAGTTGGAATTAATACAGTTGTGTCTGTCTGAAGTCTCTTTTGGGACTTCTGTATCCCTCAGAAATTCAGTATATTTACATAAACATGTAGAGGCTGAAGATAACCCAAAAGATAATGTCTATAATTAAGACTTCTAACTTATTCAAGGCAGAAAAACAGTCTGCCTTCTATAAAAAATAGCATTAACCAAAATCATTAGGGTTCAGTGAAACGACCACATCAGATTTTCCCTAAGAGCAGATTATAATGGACTTTGAATACCGTACTAGCTATATGACCTCAAGCAAGTCACTTGATTGTGCCGGAGCTTCAGTTTCACATCTATAAAACAATAAGTAAGGTTCTTCTCTTCCAAGGCTGCGCTGAGAAATAGAGATGGCATGCATAAAAGGTTGTCATTAAATGATCAAGTCTCATTATTATTCTGATCCCCTCTGTCAATTGCTTTTAAGAGGATTAGTTCAGTTCAGCCATGTCTGATTCTTTGCGACCCCATGGACTGTAGCACACCAGGCTTCCCAATCCATCACCAACTCTTGGACCTTGCTCAAACTCATGTCCATCGAGTCGGTGATGCCATCCAACCATCTCATCCTCTGTTGTCCCCTTCTTCTCCTGCCTTCAATCTTTCCCAGCATCAGGCTCTTTTCCAATGAGTCAGTTCTTCACATCAGGTGGCCAAAGTATTGGAGTTTCAGCTTCAACATCAGTCCTTCCAATGAATATTTGATAGGATTAATTGCATTTTTTTCAGTGACTCTTTTGAACTTACCTTCTTAGAATGGATTTTTCCTTCATAATTACTTCTAAGGTTAAGTGATTCCAGGGTTTAATTTAACAACCCCTTCCATTTTGCCAATATATCGGAACACCTTGCTTGAATTTCATCTTAACATTTTTCTGATGCTGTATCTATGTGGCTTATCTTTCCAGATTTTCTGAAGTTCAATTCTAATTCATTCTGCCTATAATATTATTCCTTTGGGGATAATAATTCCTTTTGGTGGTCCAGTGGCTAAGAATCTGTGCTCCCAATACAGGGGATATGGGTTTGATCCCTGGTCAGGGGAACTAGATACCACATGCCACATCTAAGAGTTTGCATGCCACAGCTAAAGATCCCGTGTGCCATGACTAAGACCGAGCACAGCCAAATAAATAAATTACATAACAAATATTTAAAAAATAAAAAAAATATTATTCCTTTTGAAACTTCATTATCAACTGTGGCAACCTGAATAAGGGCACAGTGTGCCTTAGAAGAAGACTCTTCTTCATCTGTTTCAATTATTGCATAATTCTTTAACTGCACAAAAAAGATGAATAAGAAATAATTGTTGGTAAGGAGAAAGTGGCAATTTTCTTTTTGAAAGGTGAGATTATTCTTAAAGAAAAGCTAACTGTTTTTCATAAGCTTCTAGAGAGAATTATGAGAGAGAAGATTTAATGAGAGTTGTAAGAATATTTTGCAGATTAGTTCATTACCTTAGGTCTAGCAAGAAGAAAGTGTGATTTTAGGTACTTATATTTTTATCTAGTCCTTTTATAAGTTTGCTATCATATTCTTCCTTTTACATGTGTTGAAACTAAGGTTAAACTTGTCTGAGGTCACATGGTAAGTTACATGGAAGAGACATATTTAGTTAGCTGCTGTTGAGTTTCCAAGTCATGTCTGATTCTTTGCGACCCCATGGACTGTAGCCCACCAGGCTCCTCTATGCATGGGATTCTCCAGGCAAAAATGCTGGAGTGGGTTGCCATTTCCTTCTCCAGGGGGTGTTCCCAACCCAGGTCTCCTGCATTGGCAGGCAGATTCTTTACCACTGCGCCACCTGGAAATCCTGTATTTGGATAGAGACGCATCTAAAGTTAATGCTTGTGCTTTTGCCAAAAGATATCCTTCAGAGGCCCTTATCTGGTAGAGTTTGGTGGATCTCTTATCTCAGCTAAAGATGAGATAAACTTTGGAAATAGAATACTGATTTGCTTCTGTACATTTACATGGCTTCGGTTCAGATTTCATATATTTGCTTTAACTATACTGTAAATCAGGAAGAAGGAAACAAAGGAAGAAAAATGATCACTATTCTCTGCTTCTACTGAGGACTGCTTAAGAGGAATAATAATTTATAAAAGGCCAGTTTTAGATTGCTTCAAAAGGAACTTCTATTACTTATAAAGACAGTATCCTAGAAAGAGGGTTACTCAGTGTAAGCATGGAACACCACGCAATTAATAGAATTGCCTTAATGAAAATTATGGTGTCTAAGATCTAAAATCAATAATTGCTACCTTCTAGGACAGTAAGAACCTGGATTCAAAAGCCTTTTGGAAAAGTATGATTTTTTATAATGTAGTTACTTCTGTTAACATTAATTTAAGTGTAAAATTGAAAATTTAAGATCATCTCAGTATGTCCTCATGGGGACACATCTGTGTTATAGTTAGTACAAACACAAATGGCCAGAATGACAAAGTTACCAACATTTAAACATGCTAACATGAACATGACTAATATTGACATGTTGTGATATATTCATATATTTATTAAATTAGCATATTTCTAGGAAAAATGCATAACTAAAAGTCATAACAGTGCCTTCCCCTTCCATCCTTTTCCATTCTTTGGGAAAAGCAGACATTGTTATTCACTATAAAGTCAAAGACAATCCTTTTTCTAGATTCAGAGGCACTGGAAAGTGTTACTGGGTCAGGGAGTGACTCAGATTTACAGTCCAAACAAGTTCCTACTACAAGTGGCTGTGTATGTCACAGCTTTACCATCCCTGCTGCTGAATCACAGCTGCTACTATCGCATTTCGGGGATTTTTTTTCCTGCTTCTCATCTATGGTTCCCCAGATTCATTGCTCAAGATTAACAAAATATAACACACAAAGATCAAAGTTCAGCTTTGAAATATAAAAGCATTACGTCCAAATATTACAAACAAGGTCAGCAATAAATCATGTTGGAAAGAGGCAGAAAGTCATGAACATAAAACAAAATATTATAAACCATATTTCACAGCATGGAGCCCCACCATCCTAACAGAAGTAACTAAAAAGCAACAATAAGAGTAAAGGCAAGGACAACAAGTAACACACGTCAGGGATCTGAGGTTTATAAGCAAAATGGCAAAATGTCCAGAGGAAAAGGCAAAGGGGGAAAGGTCACAAGCCCAGACAGACTAACTAGGTATCATTGTAATGTTGGCTTGCTCGTTTATTGTTTTTCATCTTGGTAAATGCAATGCTTATAATTCTAGACTTTGGTAGGTTGGTTGGTTCTCAAAGGTCACTCTAGGAAGTGTGATATCAGTTATTTAGAGGACCCTAAGAATAAAATCTCATGTGTTCAGTTAAAGATGCTCCTAACATCTTAAAGGAAAAACAGTGAAAATCTTAAAGCAGGAAGAATAAACTTACATTGAGTTCTTACGGTATCATGTGGCAATGTGGCATCATCCAGTCTTCTCTCAATACATGGTAGCAAATCACTGACACAAAAAGAAGAATGATTTACTGAAGGTTAGAGAGAAGCCACAACTACAAATCTAAATGTCAGATTTCTAGCTCAGTTGTGTCCGACTCTTTGCGACCCCATGAATTGCAGCACACCAGGCCTCCCTGTCCATCACCAACTCCCGGAGTTCACTCACGTCCATCGAGTCAGTGATGCCATCCAGCCATCTCACCCTCTGTCGTCCCCTTCTTCTCCTGCCCCCAATCTCTCCCAGCATCAGAGTCTTTTCCAATGATTTGAATACAAAGCTAATAATGGTTTCAAACTACTAGCGACAGTATATCATATTTTTCTTGTGATGAAACATAATTACAATGTATTAATATGTACAAATCACACTGAGGCTCTCAGATGAATTGAAGTGATAAGTAAATAAATACTACATGAATAATTAAACAATTAATGCCTCTGGAATTATGGACTGTAAATTGGAAAACCCTAACTACTTTATAGGACCCAGGCCTACAGACAATATTGGAAGTGATGCTGAAATCAACTGCTCTCTTACCAAAGAAGAAAATAAATTTCCAATCTACCTAACTTGTTATGTACCACAGGAGACATTCTGAACACAGTATCAGTTCAGGATAGTTGATATAAGGACATGGATAAGTAAATAGCCTGATCTTTTTCTATTATGTGTTTATATGCAGTCAGTGCATAAAAATAACTTTTAAATATTTTAAAATATTTGATGACCACTATAGTGAGAAATACATGTGGGATAACTCACTCTTTGAGTCATATTCAGATGAGATATAAATATTAAGTATTGCAAATATTCAAATGTGATTATGGAAAACTTGATTTTTATAAATTTTCTTTTTAACAGTAATTTAATCTTCTATAGATAGGAAGGAAAATGGGGAGCAGGAAATCACTTTTAGTTAAATCTTTTTAACTCACAGCTTTGGAAACTCAAGATTCCAGATCATTTTGGAAGTTTAAAAAAGCAAGAATCTAGTTTGCCAAATAATACAAAGCATTTGGGGATATGAAAAGCTAACCTCTCCCCCCAACCCCATTCAAAAACTCTCTAGAGACTCATCTATAACAATGAGGAACAGGAAAAATTTTATTTTTTCTCATTTGATTGCTTTAAAATGACTTATGGTAAAATACCCTAAAATTGCACTAGAATCAAAGGGTTTTTCTTTGTAGTTCATCACAAAAATTACTGAACAGGTATTTTCTAAACCCAAAAGAGCTTTGATTCCAGGCCCAGATCACATACTAAGAAATTTAGCTCTATTTTATTGGCTTCTTTATATTCTTCCATATTTTCTGAATTTCCTTCCATGGACATATATCACTTGTATAATCAGGAAAAAAATCACACAAAGAAGCTTAGTTCATATCCAAAACTTGCTCATGACCAATAAAAATGAGAGGATAAGCTGGAGAGCATGGTGTAAATTCTGGAGCTGGCCAAAAAGTTCATTTAGGTTTTTCTGTAAGCTCTTATGCAAAAATCTGAACAAACTTTTGGCCAACCCAACATAAGCTCCACCATGTGACTCTGTTTGGCTTTAACGATTCTTATGTTTAGTAGCAAACATTCTGGATGATGTGAACAGACACTATTACTTCTTCCTCCCTTATTGATGAACACTGAAGCATGTGAGCACTTACATAATTTTCTTCAGCATGGAGGTTAAAAAATAAATTATCTAGCAGCTTTACAAACAATGTGAAGGCTGCATTAAATAAATCTGAAGCTCTGGACAGCGTTAAGCTATCTGAGATTCTTGCTAGGAGGAGACTCTCAGGCCTATCAAAGTGAGCAAGAATGAACTTCTCAACTGAAAATTATTATTTTAGGGAATGTAAAGAGAAGCAACACATTCTCATAAAAATTTGGAGAGATCAAAGCAGAAGGAGGCTGAAGATTTACCACCAGCTCTGATACGTACAAGCTCTGTGATCCTGGACCACTTACTTAACCTCTCTGAGTCTCTGTTTCCATTTATAAAATGATAATAATAGGAACTCTTTGGAGTGTTACTGAAAGGATTAAACTAGGTAAAATGCTTAAGACATTTACCAGGACATGGAAAGTGTGCAAATGAATGTTAATTCTTGTAGAAACCAGTTTGGTCTTCTCCACCATATATAATGGTATATATATATATATATATATA